>JAEUWJ010000826.1:0-87979 GCA_018524395.1 Podaxis carcinomalis | reverse complement strand
CAACTTAGGACTCTCTCCCTCTGCTCTCTTGCTCACTACAGCCCCATCTCTGTCCGGGGCTGTCCTGTCTTCCATCTGACTCCATCCACTTCTGTCTGACAAGCTTGTAGATTGGCTAAGTGTGGCCACTATGGTTCTTGAGGGGTGCAACACATAAGTTGAAGCCAAGGCCTCCCCTACCTTGGTCTGCGAATGTCCGCCTCTGTCTGCTCGCAGTCCGCCCCTGTCTGGAGTCTGTTACCTTAACACCTAGGGAACTGACAGATGCCCTCACACCATGTGCCAACTCTTCCACTCCAGGCCCAGATCATCTCACATGGGCTCACATCAAATTCCTCATGTCTGATGATGTCATCAAATCAAACTTTACATCTTTCGCCTTTGTATGCATTCATTTCCACACATGGCTAGAATATTTCAAGACGTCCACCTCAGTTATTATTCCTAAACTGAACAAACCTCATTATTCAATGCCTAAAATGTTCTGGCCCATTGTTCTCCTCAATACCCTTAGGCAAACTTATCGAAAAGATGATCTCTAATCATCTTCAATTTGAATCAACCCAATTCGATCTTGTTCACCCTCTGCAATCCAGGGGCATCATTCATCATTTAACAGAAGATGCTGGAGTATTTGTCACCCACATGGTTCATACCAGATGGAAAAAGAACTTGAAAACAAGTGTCCTTACCTTTGATGTTGCTCAATTTTTTCCTTCCATTAATCACTCTCTTTAATTGAGATTCTTAAAAGACATGGTTTCCACTCTTCTGTAGTTTCCTTCTTCTCCGATTATTTAGTTAATTGCTTCACCAAGTACTCTTGGAACAGTGACTCATCTGCTCTGTTCCCTGCTTCCATAGGTGTAGGACAAGGATCTGCTCTTTCTCCCATCTTAACTGCCCTTTATCTCTCACCTTTCATTCATAAATTTTCTTACGATGCTAGGTGTAAACTACTTTCCTTTGTAGACAATGGTCTTATCATTGTACAGTCTGACTCATTTCACACAAACTGTAAATTACTTGCTTCTGTTTACCTTAGTTGTGAACAACTACTCACCTCTATGGGCCTCACTCTTGAACATGACAAGACAGAAGCCTTCCATTTCTCCAACCACCCCTGGGTGCAACCTGACCCTCATATCATTGTTGACCATCCCATTGATGGTCACCTTACCTTCATCCCCAAGTATCACCTTTGATACCTGGGATTCTACTTTGATTGGGCTCTCTCCTTCAAGGAACATGTCTGATATTATTCTACCAAGGTGCTATCTACAGTCAAATGCATGCACCTTCTTGGCAACTCAGTCCGAGGCCTATCCTCCCTACATAAATGCCTCCTCTATATGTCTTGTGTAGTCCCCATTGCCATATATGGATTCCATCTATAGTTCAATTGTAATGGCCAATACAACAGCCTAATCAAACAACTTCAATGAATGCAATGGTCAGCAGCCCTCTGGATCACAGGTACATTTCACACAACCCCTACAGGTGGAGTTGAAGCCATAGCAGGTCTCATCCCCATCCAACTCCATCTTTTCAAGCTCACAAAGCAATGCTCTCTCTACTTCCAAACCCTCACTCCCTCCCACCCCCTTAAAATCCTTACATATGATGTTGACCTGCTTGATGTGTGCTCTACCAAAACCAGATCCATGGCATTAGACTTTGTTTCTGAAGCTCAATTAGTCTCAGACCAGTTTCACTGGCTCCATCCTAGTGCCAAGCCTGGTCAGCATCTCATCGACCACTTTGACTTTCAAATTCATTTCCATCAATGTCCCACCCCTGTAGATAATAATATCAAGGCTCGATATATGCAATCTCTCAATGTAGCTAGAGATTCCTCTTTCTCCTCTCCAGTATCACTAGTTGTTTCTTCTGACAGTTCCATTCCCCTTAATCTGCAGCTCTCTGCCTCCTCTACATATGTAGTTTTTGGCTCTTCTGCTTCTGACATTCTCTCCTCATCTGTTTGCCCCTGTGGGGAAGTACTCTCTTCTGATTCCAAACCATATGCCATCTGTCTTGGTCTCTTTTCCTCAATTTCCCTCACTATATCTAATAGTTGTTCATCTATCTCTTTCTCTTCAGCTAAACTTCTCTTTGGCTATGGCCCCCACAGTGCTCACAAGGATGCTCTAGTGGTCATTCCCCTTCTCCAAGAGTGGTTGTCCTCCTTCTCCCTCAACAACATCCATTTCTGGTCAGTCCCTTCCTCTGAAAAAATGGTTGGTCTACTTTCAAGCGCACAACCTCACCAAGTTGCTGTGTGTCCCTAACAATCCACAGTTCCCCATCTACACTTCCCTAGGCTATGTTTGCAAACATTACACTACCAAATGTCTCACTCTCTGGAGACAAAAAATAAACATCCCTAAGCACCAAGGCTACAACTGGCTTCCTCTTACCAATCTAGTGGATCAACCTCTGGAACCCAAATACGCTAATGGTGGCACTTGGCTCTCCTCAGGCCTTGGCACTGACCCCAATCTCTGCATGCACTTCACTTGTTGTGTAACTGACCACATGCCCATTGATGCCTTCAGACAGTGCTTCTTCCCAGGGCACTACATCACCTCTTGCCCATGTGGTGAAGAACTTGAAATGTGGGACCACATCATCCACCACTGTCCCCTTTATCACCAGCCTTATGGTATTCATATGAATATCTATTGGCTCATCGAGTTCCTTTGTGAAAACCCAGCAGCATTCTCTTTCACTGACCAGATACAAGGACCCATTACATTTGAGGACTACAATACTTGACAGCTTACTCAACAAGAGAGGTTAGCCTTACATGGCACCCTGGATGTCCACTAAAGAGTCTTTTCTCTTTCCTTCTTTTTCTCTTATATACACTTGCCTCTCACTAGCTCCATCTTTCCTCTTCCACTTTAACTTTGTCTCTTTTCTTCCTCTCAATGTTTGAATAGCTGTACTCTCTATCTTGTGTTGGTTGCCTCTTGCTAGCTCCCTCACTCCCCTCCTCACTTCTCTTTCTCATTTCTCTTCTCTTTGTTTCTTTCTCGTGTCTGTAGGTTTCAGCTCTTGGGACTGCTATCATGCACCCATTTGTAGTAGCTAGTCTATTACAATAAATGATGAAAAAAAAAGTATACATATCTTCAAGACCACCTTATTCTGATGGACAGCATGGTTTCATCTGAGCAAGACCTACTCAGTGCAGAAATGCAGTTGGCATCACCTGATACTGTCTGAGACCTTCTGCCAAGGGGACAGATTGACAAACTTGTACAGCTACTTAATAAATAGAATATTAGGCATACAAAAGTGTCAAGGCTTAGAAATAGCTACAGCCCACAATGGGCACTCACTTAACAGCACTTCACAGTGCACTGTGTTCACTTGTGAAGCATGTCACAGTAATGTAACTTTTGGCTTCATAGCCACTTCACTTCACTTTAGGAGCATCACTACTCTTATACCTGGCATTGGACAGCCATCATGAGCATCAGTCCACCTCCCAGAGACTCTTTGCCCACCCATGGTTATGGCTCTTGCCACTCTGGGGATTCTGCTGTCCCCAATGCCATGAGGGAGAAATGACACAACCTCGTTTTCCCTCTTGTATATTATATCATCATGCATCTGGTCCACTATGAAAACCTAACTTACTTTTTGTGGGGATAGCATTGTGGCTATGTGAGGGGATAGGTGTCTCAGCTCCCTATCCACTCTGCCAAACTCACCATGTCCAACAACACACCATTGGAGGGCAACCTCAATGTTCTAAGAACTTGGAGAGGAACCTATTTGAGAGAGAAACCATTAACACTTTCACAAATCCCATGGCCAAAAAGAGGAAAGAAAGTAAAAGAAATACAAAATACCTTAGAAATTGCTCTGGAAGAAAACAAGACACTACGAGGACACTCAAGAATATATCAGCTTATTCCCCAGATCATTTCATATCACACCAACCACCAATCACACCCATACCATAATCCTATCACCAACCCCAACATCTATATCAGTACTAATGGCAACACCTACACTGAAAGGAGTAACAGGGATGCCTGTCCCAGGAAGCAAACATGCTCCAGATTTTGACCCAGATCATCCTGAGGACTTGAAGGAGTTCTTGCTGGATTTCAAGGAGCATGCAAAGGCCTGTGGACTGACATTAGCAGAGAAGGCAAATGTGGTTGTCAAGTACACAAATTTGTGAACGAAGAAATTTTGGAAGCAGTTGGAGGGGTTTGAAATGGACTGGAGTGTAATGAAGAAGGAGATATTAGAGTCATACAATGAATCACAGTTGGAAGAAGAACTCACAGTGGAAGACCTCACCAAGATCACAAGGAGAGCAGAGGACATTGGTATCAGGAGTGTAGTGGAGTTCAATGCCTACTATCACAAGTTCTGGATGGTGGCAGCAGACCTTATCAAGAGAAAGGAAATCACAACAGGTGAAGGAGATTGCTATTTTTGGAATAGGCTTCCTGTGAAACTTTGCCGTTCTATTTGTAACTGCCTTGAGTACCAGGACCAAGCATTCAAGCCCAAACAGATCCCAATGTTGGCACAGTCAAAGAGAGAAGGAAAATATGTACTGACAAGGGAAGAAGACAGTGATGACAAAGATTATGGAAGGAAGAAGAAAAAGAAAGGAGGGAAAAAGAGAGCAGAGTTGATGGAGGATTCAGAGGACTCAGAGGATGAGGATAGGAGGAAGGGGAAAGCTGAGAAGAGGGAGGTGAGGACAAGAAGTGTACGATGGGAGGAGCATGTGGATTCAAAGGTTGATGAACTTACTACAAAGTTACAAGGCCTCAATGTTCATGACACAGCATTGGTCTATGCCTGCTTAATTATCACAGCACCTACCTTAGCAGACCAAATTCCACCACCTGCCTATTGGGCCTCTGGACTAGCTGTGACAAACATGATAGGAGCTCAACAGCCCTTAGCACCCCCTCATTCTTGATGTGCTCTGAATGGGCCATATGGCAACTGCCACTGCAGTTTCTGCAGACAAATGGACCACAATATACATGCATGCAAGACAGTGGCTGAATATGTTCAACTGGGATATGTTATCCTCCAGCCTAATGGGTACTACAGGCATAGAGATGGCAGCTGCATCGAGGGACACCCTGGAGGACTCAAAGGTGCAATTGATGAGAAACTTAACCTCTGAACATCCACCCCTATTCCAGCACCACCAAGAGCCACATGAGACAATTCCCTACATCAGCCAGCCTCAGCACCCATTGTACATACATCATTTACCTTGACCATCGAAGAGGAGGAGGGCTTTGTTTGGAGAGCTATAGCAGAGTTGGAGCAGATGGCCAGGAAGAGAGAGGAAAAGGACAGGTTTGCTGTCATGAGAGCACAGGGAAAGAAAGCAGCTGAAGAAAAGACCAAGGAAGTCAGCCTGAATAAGGAGGGAAAGAAGACTGGGATCACTTACCAGCCAGCCTACCACTTCGAGTTGAAAATCACCGATCCCTGGATGCCTCAGAACATCCTCTAACATATCTTAGACATTAAGGTTCCAAACATTAAGGTTCAAGACCTATTATCACTTAGTGGTGAACTTCACCAGAAATGGTCAAGAATACACATACTCAAAAATCACCAATGGTTGGAGCAGCTGTAGTGACCATCCCAAATGTTCCCTTGGAATTTTCAACACCACTTTGAGAGGTAGAGGTGATGGTGATGGGGAAGCAAAAGGAGGTTGGATTACTGGATAAAGGGTCAGAAATTGTTGTGGTACAGGAAGATTTGTGTCATGAATTGGGGGTGAATAAAGATAGGAGGATGATGATGCAAACTGTGAATGGGGGAAAGGAGGAATTGCTAGGATGTGTTGAATTTTTGGAATTGGAGGTTGGAGGAGTTAAGACCTATGCCAATGCATTGGTAGTGCAAAAGGCACCTTATTAGTTGTTGCTTGGGAGGCCATGGCAAAAATGGGTGAAGCTTGGGAAAGTTGAGTAGGAGGATGGGAGTATGGATGTGGTAGTGACAGATCCAGGAGAAGAGGGCTGAAAAGTGGTGGTATCAACAAGAGAAAGAGTGGGAGGATGCCTAAAGAGTGGATTAGTGGTGCTTGGAAAAGAAGATGGAGGAATAGAAATTCAGGGAAGAGAAGACTCACTTATGGAGGCAATTCTCTTGTCAACATTTTGGTATGATCCAGCTGCTCAGTGTCTTGCTTACAAAAAAGTAGCAGACAAAGTCTGCCCAGTTCCTGGAACTATGCCTAGCAACATTCAAATCATTCAAAAATCCCCTGAAGATCCATTGAAAACCATACCTTGGTTATCCCCATATCCACCACCTTTTTCACCAGGAGTTCAGGTGACATAGGAGAGGATGGAGGCACTGAGTTTGTTTTCAAATGAATTCTTATGGCCAGAGGAGAGGAAGTTGATTGCAAGTGTTCTGGTGATGAATGAAAAGGTGTTAGCATGGGATGAATCAGAGAAAGGGAGGTTTTGTGATGAATATTTCTCACCTGTTAAAATCCCAGTTCAAGAACATGTTCCATGGGCTCAAAAATCCCTCCCAATTCCACCTGGCATCCACAAAAAGGTCATAGACCTCATCCAAAAGAAAGTTGAGTCAGGAGTGTATGAACCCTCCTATAGCTCCTATCAACACCAGTGGTTCACAATTGCAAAGAAAGATGGTAATGTGCACATCATCTACAACTTAACTCCCCTCAATGCTATCACAATTTGTGACTCACAGGAGCCACCCCTTGTTTGTCTCTATATGGAACAGTGTGCAGCTCATAGAATTTATTTGGGACTTGATCTCTTCATTGAATATGACCACTGAACTCTGGTGGAGGAGTCTCGAGACTACACTACATTCAGTACACCTCTGGGAACTATGCACCTCACAGTACTCCTTCAAGGATGGACAGGCTCAGTAGGGATATTCCATAACAATGTGGCATTTATACTCCAGCATGAAATAGACCAGGCCCCAAATTTCCTAGATGACATCATTCTCTTAGGCCCAAAAACATGCTATGAGAAGGCAGATGGAACTTACAAAGAATCCACAAATACACCATTTTGTCTGGGAACATACTCTAGACCTAAATCAGGTGCTCCATCACCTCAAGCATACTGGGGCTACAGTATTTGCCAAGAAACTGCAGTTATGCCTCCTGGAGATTGTAGTTGTGGGTTGACTATGCACTTACAAGGGACAGGAACCAGATGTAACTACTGTAGAGAAGATTGTAAAATGGCCAGAGTGTCAAAATGTGTCAGAAGTCTGTGGGTTCTTAGGAATGGCAGGGACAGTGCAAAACTGGATTCAGAATTTTGCAGAAGTATGCGATCCATTGATGAAGTTGATGTGAGTAATGAAGACAGAGTTTGTATGGGTGGAAGAGCAGAGGAAAGCTATAGAGGAGTTGAAGAAATGAGTTGCAACATGTGAGGCAATATGACTGATTGACCATTCCCTTCCACTCGATATAATCCTTCCAGTCGACACCTTCATTATTACAGTCAGTTTTATCTTTGCTCAATTTGATGCAGAAAAACAACACTGGCCTGCCTGCTTTGGCTTGATTGCATGGAATGAGAGGATCTCATGGTACTCACAAGCGAAACTCAAACTATATGGCCTATTCTGTGCACTAAATGTGACAAAGCTCTGGATCATCAGTGCAAAGAAGTTAGTAATTGAAGTTGATGCCCAGTATATCAAGGGAATGTTAAACAAACCAGACATACATCCTAACACAGCGATGAATCATTGGATTTCTATGATATTGATGTTTGATTTTGAGCTTGTACATATGCCAGGAGCCAAACATAAGGGGCCAGACATTTTATCCAGGAGGCAAAAAGTGGAGGATGAAGGAGGAGATGAGGATAAGAACGAAATGGAGGCAGAAGAATGGGTTGATGAAGTCTTGGGTTGTGGCATATGGGTAGCAGGAGCATGGGATGATAATAGTCAGGTGATAGTGTTACTAGCAGGGGAAACAGACAGTGACAAGGATGTCACTATTAGAAAGAAAGGAGGAGATGGATATGATGGATTTCAGGAGAGGTATGATGAGGAAGCTAAGAAGAGGAATGAAGAGTTAGAACAGATCAAAACTTTTCTGGAAACAATGAAACTGCTGGGGGGACTTACCAAAATGGCCAAAAAGTCATTCATCAAATGTGCAAGCAAGTTTTTCATCAAGGGGGACAAACTGTGGAAGAAGGAATACCAAGGACGACACCAACAAGTCATCACCAACCAACAGCAACATTATTGGTTGTTGATTGAATCACATGACTGGCTTGGCCACAAGGGATTCTACATGACATGGTGCAATCTTGGAGACTGCTTCTGGTGGCCAAACATTGACTATGATATCCACTGGTATATCAACACTTGCCACCCCTGCCAAATCCACTTGCTTGAACATGTAGTACTGCTTCCAGTTGTTCAGGTACCCACCCTGCTCTTTTGCAGGGCTTACATTGACACAATGCATATACTGACCTCTCATGGACACAAGTATATTGTTCAAGCTTGGGATAGTCTTACAGGTTGGGTTGAATGGCAAGCACTCACATGTGAAACAGGGAGAACTTTGGCCAATTCATTTCTGAAGAGATCTTATGCCAATGGGGAGGACTTGAAGAGATCATGACTGATAATGGGACCCCTTTCATAGCAGCTCTGGATTGGATCACAGACAGGTATCATATTCACCACATTTGGGTTTCAGCTTACAATTCCCAGTCAAATGGCACTGTGGAAACTACACACAGGACAATTAGGGATGCACTCATAAAGGTCTGTGCTGGCAACATAAATCATTGGTATGAACAGGCACTATACATATTCTGGGCAGACCGAGTCACCACACACAAATTGATGGGCATGACTCCCTACTATGCAGTCCATGGCATCGAGCCTCTCCATCCCTTCAACATCACCAAGGTGACATTCCTAGCCTCTTCCATCACCCATCATCTCTCCAAATCTGATCTTCTTGCAGTTTGTGCTTGAATGCTTTAAAAATGTGATGAAGATTTGGCTGATATCCATGACAAAGTACTTGCAGCTTGATATGCTTCAATTAGGGAGTTTGAAAAGAAGAATGCCAATCATATTCATGACTACAACTTCAGGGCTGGGGAGCTGGTTCTAGTACTCGACAAGAAGATTGAACCTGATGTAGGCTGAAAGTGTAAGCCTCAGTATTTCAGACCAATGGTAGTGGTCAAACACTTGTGAAGTGGTGCATATATTTTGGCAGAAGTCACAGGAGCTGTTTCATGACTCAAATTCACTGCCTTTCAACTTATCCCTTACCAACCACAATCATGCAAATGTCTCAAAATCACCAAGTTCATTGATCTGAAGGACCTGGGAGGAGTTGAGGAAGAAGATGTGGAAGAACCAGGAGTTATAGAGGTTGATGAAGAGTGATGAGGATGTCACAATTAAAAAGTAAGGGGGAGGTGTGGGGATAGCATTGTGGCCATGCAAGGAGATAGACTGACAACATAATGGCACATTGACAGCACTTGACTGTACAGTGTGATGGCCATTGTCTTAGTTTCCTTTCTATTTTCTTGTCCATAGTTTCAACACTGAGAATTTTTAATTTAGAATATGCATTCACCACTCACATTGTTTGCATCAAGATAGAGTGTCCATTGCTACTGGTCTAATAGGTCCAGTGTGCCAAAGCCCTTGTTTCTTTTCTTCTCTTGGACTTCACTCTCATAGTATAAAAACCTCTTGTACTCACATAGCTAGACCATCAAATTAAATCCCATCTCTCAATATCAAACAAATATCATCTAAATTTCATCTCAAATCATATCTATCACTCTATCTCAGAACTCTCGACCCCTTTTCCCTCTCGAACTCATTACCCTCTACACATTTTCTTTCCTTCATCCAATTCCATGGTTCCTCAAACTCAACTGGGGGCTTTTGAAGACATCTTGCATGATGCACTATCCTACTTGGGTGTTGAGGCACCCCTTTTCTTGACACTGCTGGACCAGCTGCTCACAGCTACTGATGTGTAAGTTTATCACTAATCATCCACTCATGGTTCACCAACTTGTTCCCTAGGTGTCACATAGATGAAATTATCATTGGCCTTGCCAGGCTCTTGAAGAGGTTACCAGCAGCCTTATATCAACTCAATTTGTTATTCTACTCTTATGCTCATGTCAAATTCAACATCTGATGATCACCAGCCACCAGCTTTGTCTCGAGGACTTCCAATACTTCACAAATCATACTTCTTGACTCATCTCTGGAGAACCCTTCCCTCCATGACCTTAATGCTATTCAACTTAATGACATCCTGACTAACCATACTGTTGGAGATTGCATGTATAATGGTTTGTACACTGTCACTGACCCAGCTCTCTATGACTGTTTGGCTCAGCTTGTACAAGATGTGAGCCTCACTTTTGCCTCATGTTGTAAAGCTTTCCTGCTTATGTCACTTTAGGTATTGGACAGCCTTATCTCAAGGACTTGCAGGGGAGAAGTCCTCAAGTTCTTGTGGAGCTGCAGTGGTGTTCCATCCTCACTCCTTGTATACAAGCTCGAACAGTCTGATGTAGAGTTCAACAGAGTGAAAGAGCCTAGTGTGTTGGTTCCCTTGGTAGGGCCTGTACAGCAAGACACTTCTCAATAATTTGAAGATATCATGATTGTCAGGGATGGTGAAAGGGGAACATCCATAACAGGAGTTGGTAGCCTGCAGGAAAACTCCACATCATTGAGCAGTGACATAGCTCAGGGTGATTGAACCATGACCCAATGAGCTGTGGTCCCATGTTGGAGAAGAGTAGATTGTCTGCTATGACAGAGTACTTGTGATGATGGGTCACCCTGTTGATGTGGAGTCATCAATTACTTGCTGGCATGGACTATATGCTCACATACCTTGAGTATTGTGATTCCCAGAGCAAAGATATCAGCTTTGAGTAGGTCAAGTCAACCACACAGTGGAGGTACCAGAATCTCTGGAGCAATCCAGGCAGCTGTACCCACTGCTTGCTCATGGGATCATTGCAATAGCTCAGGCATCGAGGACAGTCTGAAATCAGAGAGGCAGCAAATGCAGCTGTCCTGTACCAATATATTTGCACCTTTGATGTCTCAATGGGTGATGGGGGAATCAAAGCAGTGCAAGAACTCCAAACCCTTCATGACTTGCCAGATAGGAGTCAAGCAGTTAATGCTAGAGTAATGCCTGAGGAACTCAACAATGTTCCCATACTCCATGTATGGAGTTACAAGGCCATACAGCCTGTCTCGTTCATCACAGCTGATCTCCAAGAAAGAAAGGATATTGGGGTGGTGGAACTGACAACATAGGAGGACTTCCTGTAGGACCTGCAGCAAGGGGTGCATGATTGGCTGGGAAGCACAAGGCAATTATCTGATAGATGTTTACTGCTACCCTGTCAATTTGATCACTTAGGATCCAAGGTTTCTTGATGACCACTCTCTTGGTGCCAAGAGTACCATGGCATAAATCCTGTAACAAGGACTGTCAAGGTTGGTCAGTATCATGATCAAGAGGTCATACTGAAGAGGGTGTAAACCAGAACTCTCAAAATACCTCTCCAGTACAACACCTCTGCCCAAGGTGCCTGATTACAAGTGACAAGAGACCCAGTGCCACAATCCCATCCCAGTATTGTTGAAGGATCAAAATGTGATGTATTGGGAGGCAAAAGGATAAGGTCTACAGGTTGGTGTACTACTCATATTTATAGAAATTGGAACAATAGGAACATGTGTCTAAGGGTGGTATGAGACAATGCAAAGGTGGTGGCATGAACAGGGTTGGATATTCTGTGGATTGCCCACATGATGAAACTCAGATTCCAACAAGTATGCCCACTGCAATTCTGATGACAATGCTGTCTCGGAGCCATCACTGCTCTCGACTGTCTTCCCTTGGCATCGATGACTGAGGCGTACAGCAGAGCATGCCACCATCGCTGTCTCAGAAGCACTGCGAAGAGGGAGTCAATTCGCTGTCTAAGGGGCGGCGCCGGCATGATTAGTCCCTACCTTCATCTCCTATTGCAACTAACAGTCACACAAGTGAGCCGAGTGCTTTGGTCCGTTGAGATTCCTCACTTGCACATCTTTCTTTATCTTCGTTCTTCATCGTCGTCTGGTTACGCGAACCACTTGCCTTTCTGTTGATTCGTGCCTCAGTGGACTTATTTCGTACTGCTGTACCAATGAGGTAATGGGTAATTGGAATATTGCAATCAGTAGCTTACTGTAAACAAGGAGTTCTTGAATTAGTCAATACACCCAGTCCCGCCTTGATGTTTCCACCCAGTTAGATTTGATCACCACGTGTCGAACTTGTGGCCTGGAACAGCTGAGAATGGTGTAAATGTTATCGTCCAAATATAGTTTAAAATGATATGGACGAATGTTTCCGGCTATCCCTCCACTGAGCCACTCATGTGCAATAGCTTGCAACACGTTCTTCCGCCTCATGTATAAATCGTGTCGGCGCCTAGTACTACGATATAGAAGATTGCCACAATGCTTGCAGTTGAATTCATTGACTAGACTCCTGGATTGATCATGTTGCAGCAGTCCCCGCCTTGTCAACGGGTCCTTATTGATGTCCGATCGCATTTGGGGAACACCACATCGACATATACACGATTTTTAACCCTGCTGGAACAACTGGTTGCGACTTCTGACCCGTGGGTGTTTTCAGCAATACATTTCAATTCTGACCGCAAGTTACTCTCAGGCACCAGGTTGACAAGATCATCGTCGCTCTTGCTCGGCTCTTGAGGATGTCACCGACGACCTTATATCAACTCAATCCACTATTTTATCCTCGTGCTCGCGTGGAGTTCAATGTCAAACACGCCCGAGTAACTAGTTTCGTTTTAAGGACCTCAAACATCGCTCGAATTGTAATCCTGGACTCGCACCACGGCGACCCCTCCACCTTTCATAACTTAACCACTCATCAAATTCGGGATATCATTCTCCGCCATGCGACCGGGGCTCAGACTTGCGATAGTTTGCTTGGCGTCAAAGATCCCGCACTCCGAGACTGTCTGGCACAACTTACACAAGATGTGAGTCTGGACATTTGATTCCATTCGCGTAACCTCACTCGACTTTTCCCCCCAGCTGCTTGACGAGCCTAATCTTTCAAAAGCTCATAGGAGAGAAATTCTGAAATTTCTGCGATGCCTTGGTGGAACACCGCCTTCACTACTTCTCTACGACCTCAAGGAACTTGATCCATTTACTCATACTATTATTTCGGTACGACGCCGTTCTCATGCCTGCTCGATTTGTGCTAAGATTTCTTTCCCCAGGACTTACACCAAGGGCTTCTTGCAGACTCGAAGGTAGCCATTAAGAAACTCCGGATCCCCAAGGAAACACTCAATAACTTGGAGGGAGGTTCATTAGTACGATTATCTTGTTTTGGCTAACCTTAAATTATTCTCATTTTGTAGATCCTCCGCGAGGTTATAATATGCCGCCAATTCCATCATCCTAATATTCTTCCTTTCTTAGGAGTCTGTTTTGACGAGCAAGACCGGTTGAGAGCTCTTGTAGTCCCTTACGTGAAACATGGAAATATCATCGAGTTCCTCGAGTCTCATCCGACTGTCGACCGCCTGACTCCCGTGCGTCTTTATATGCGTCTCGCTAAGGAACATCTGTCCTGGTACTCATACATTCTCTAACAATTCCAGGTTTGGCAAGTCATGAGGGGCCTAGAGTTCCTTCACACTTTCGAGCCCCCCGTCGCTCACCGTAATGTCAAAGGTACAAACATACTCGTTAACGAGAGGCTGGTGTGTTGTCTTTCAGATTTCGGGATATCAGCGATACCTGAGCTAGCGCAACGATCCCGAGACTACGCTGTTACTGCAATGCCTTGGATGGCTCCTGAAATTCTCGCTCCACCGGAACCTGGACAGGTGGATCTGTACAAAGCCGACGTATTTGCACTAGGAATCACGATACTTGAGGTATGTAGGCCTTCGAGTTACTCCGTCTATAGCGCTGATGTACAAGGCAACTTGCCTCCTAAATCTAGATCTATAGCGGTCAAGCTCCCCTTTCCGACAGAGGGTTTTCTGCAATCTATATGGCAAGGGTAATACAAAAGGAAGTGCCATCGTTCCCCACAAATTGCCCTTTTCCGGTTCCACCTTTCCTTTCCGAGCTCGTCGAGATGATGTTGGATTACGATCCTATCGGACGTCCTTCCATTCGCCTAATTTGCCAGGGCTTCGAGGACAACATTCTTTTCCAGAGGGAAATCCCAGCAACCGAGGACATAAGGAACAAGCCGAATGAACCAGATGTCTCTCCCGTACTAGATACAATACGGGAGTGGATCAGGAGAGAAAGGGAACGGATGCGAAAGCCAAATGTGAGTTGCCACATCACCAACTACCGCGCGCCGTATCTGATTTAACCAGACTCGAGAAAAGACTGCTTCAGCCAAAAATGGGTCGCCATCTCGAATGAGAGTTCCCCGGACAACAACGGGCTCGTCGCAGGCCAGGAACGTGACCACTCAACCTCTCCATCAGCCATTTAATATGGATGATTTCGCCGGTCAACCAACTTTGTTGCCAAACTTACCATTCTATCGGGCCGTCATGTCACCAGCACCTCCAGGTCAATTCATGTCACCAGCACCTCCAGGTCAATTCAGAGCCCCGTACATTGCCACGCTCAGCCAAGGGTCCATACCAAATCCCCTTACACCACCAGACAGTCCTCCTTCCGCATCGATAACTCTGCATCCTCGCCCAATACCATTGGCACAGTATACACCGCCCATTTTGCAATACGGGAGGGATTCATCATACTTCACAACCTCACTACACGACCAAGAACCGGCCAGTTCCGTCGCTCCATTCCGACCTGAAGTTTACGGCCACTCCGAAAGGTCCCTTTCCCCACCTCCATCCCCGGATAAACCGAAACGAAATAACTGCTCCGGTTCTGCGAGCCTGAGTGGAAAGGAAAACACAGTTTCTTCGCCGGTCTTGTAACCATATGAAGGAAATCCTGTGCTGCTCATGAGACGGCGCCTGCATAACCACTCTAGGTCTTCGTCCACACCTGGAGATCGCACCAGCGATCTTTGCGTCTTCTTTTCATGACTCCAGCGTGACCCTGCTTTTGTAGAATCTCGCACCTCCTCATGTTCCATCTGTTATATATTAACTTGTAGCTTTACCTCTGTCGAGCGTCTACCACATGTCTAGGGATAAGTTCTGTCCTGTTTTTAGACTCGTCGTCGCAGACATCATATGAGTTGTAGCCCACTCTTTACCTCGGTTTCCTTGTTGCTGAATGCTTTTCATCGATTCTTAGTACGATATATGTATCGCTTTGGGATCTCCCAACCTAAACACCCCTCTGCCATTCTTCTTGTGGATCAGCAATTTCAACGTCCCGACGTGAACAGGCGAGCCAGCCTTCAAAGCCATCAATTGTGACTGAGGTGATATTGTTTGCGGAATAGCGGGAATCGGCCGGCGGAAAGGCGTCTCAGAGGCTAAGACGAGGTGGAATCCCATAATTTCGATGTCCCAGGGGGAAGATTACTGCTCACCTGGCAGGTACCCAACACTCGCTATTGACCCCAATCAAAGTATTAGTTCTCAATTCGTACGAAGCCGCTCTGATTCTTATTTTTTCCAGTTCAAACTGTATCTTCAATAGCCCCACTTATTCTAAACTACAAATTGACAGGCATGTACTAGAACCTTTGTCTGAATATGGGAAGATGCGATAATATGTGACCCTTGGGGACGTTTGATAACGGATCAAACCACAGCAAATAGCCTGATCCGTCCCCAATAATAGTGACCATCACTTCAGGCTGCAAGGCAGCCTCCCCGGAGTAATCAAGCCAAATCCCCAAGCTTGCCTTCAGCGCTCACTAATGGCATCTCTGCTTCAACCCACTCCAAAGCGACAAGATCCCATTAAAATATTTCAGGAAATTATGGGGATGACACGCAGAAATTGACGATATGTACACTTTGATTCGGTCCATCCCTTTACCATTGACTTCGACGTCAAAGTCCTGATCCCGTTCAGTGATCCCTCGATACCACTTCTTTGCGCAAAGAGTCAACAAACGAAGAATGAAGGAATCGTAGTCCTTCAAAGTGGACTTTTGGAGGTCCCGGGAGGGTTAGAACCGACGGCAACACGCGTAAAGCAGGTTCAACATGGTGGCTATGGGAGTTTTAATTTCCTCTGCGAGCTTGTATCGACTCACAGTTTTCCCGCCACAGTTTAGTCGAAGTCCATGTCCCGTTGACTGATGTCGGCAGGGAAAATATGCAATCGCTGCTAACCTGTCCGTACTCCAGCGCCTCTTTATCAGACTCCACGAGGCGCTGATGAACAGGGCAGTGAGGCACTGATTATGATAAATTTGGTTTTCATTGGTTTTCACGGTGTGCGCGCTCAGATCCTCGGACTTGTGCAGGAAGCGGTCGTACGAGGGTGACATGGACATGTGAACAGTTGTGGACACTGGCTTAGCTGAATAAAATGAGCACAAGCACAAGGACCTATTGGCGCCCATGATGTCACCTGACCCCTAGCACAGGTTACAGCCCCCAGATTGTACACCACAGCTATCTCGCTTGTCCTCCCGCCATAACCGCTAGCACCCGCCGTCGCATCAATGGCTGAGAACGGGTTCATATCCTCAAACGCTGGTTAGGTTCTCATATCGTTCTCGCTGTCTGCTGAACTTATTTTGTGGCATGGAAACCTAGATCCATCCAGGGGCTGCGGTCTGCAGACACATTTCTTCAATAACGCACATAATTTCACCATGAACAACTCCGCATTCTACGATATTAAGCAATACTTCCAGAATGGTTTCGAAGCCGATTCTCTAGGTAGGGCTCGTTATTAATCCAAGTCCTATTTTGCAACCTCCTGAACTGTTTCTACAGCAATGACGAAACTCGCTGGACATATGATTCGGGGAGCAGAATTCGATTCTTCTGATCGCGACCCTCCTCCCCAATGCCACCCTGGGACACGAGTGGAAATCAACGAAAAGATCACGAAGTGGTTCCATGATCAGGAACGGGACAAATGCTTTCTGTGGCTGCACGGGCCTGCTGGAGCGGGTAAATCCGCCATAATGCAGACTTTCGCAGAATCGCTCGCGAGCTCCGGTCGCCTGGCGGCCTCACTATTCTTCTCTCGAGCCAACGATCGCAAAGACTATCGACGCGTTCTCGCCACTATCGCGTTCCAACTGGCTGTCCGGTTTCCTTCCTATCGGGCATTCGCCGCGGAACAGTTCGCTCTGAACCCCAATCTATTGGACAAAGGGATGAAGGAACAGTTCCGGATATTCATCGGCGAGCCTTTTGGTAGGAGGAAAATCGGCAAGGATGAGGAAACCCGCGCTATACTACTGGACGGTTTGGATGAGTGCGAAGGGGAAGACCAACAGTGTAATATTATCCGGCTTATCAGCGCATTCGTCACCGAATTCCCTCGCGTTCCTCTTGTCTGGGTCGTCGCGAGCAGGCCAGAACCACACATAAAGGTGGTATTCAACGACGAAGACATCAAACCAAGTTATTGGCAGGAGTATGTCCCGGTTGACTCTACTGAAGCCTGTCGGGATGTAGAGCACTACCTAAATGCGAGTTTTGACAACATCCGAAAGCAATTCCCTGACTCCATACCTCCGGCGCCCTCTCGCTGGCCCACCGAGAGGCAGATCTTGAAGCTGGCCTACGCAGCCAAAGGATATTTCGTCTTCGCGTCTACGGCCATCCGTTTCATTGAAGACCAGTCCCTTGCAGACCCTGTCTCGCAATTAGACCTGATGCTTGCCATCATCGACAAACTACCTGCGGCGCCCGAGGGTCAACCTTTTAATCGTCTTGATGCCTTATATGCCCAAATTCTCGCTACGATTCCTCCAGCATCCTGGCGCACTGCGAAACGCATTCTCGGGTATACTCAATATGTGCGAGGTGCAGGGAATTTCTGCTCCTTCAAAGCCATAACCCTTGTGGAAGTGTGTAACGTGCTGGGTATCCAGCAACACGTTGCTTATAGCGCTCTGCGCAGACTGCACTCTGTTTTGGTAGTTCCGCCTCTGGAAAGCGCCGACACAACCAGCGTCACTTTCCTACATGCCTCCTTCCTGGACTACCTTAAAAATCCATCCAGGTCCAAGGAGTTTCACCTTAACAGAGTCGAAACAGCCCGTGACCTTTATTGGTGCTATTTTCGGATACTTCAGCAACACCAAAACGGTCAACAAGGTAAGTTGTCGTCAAAATTTTCCCCAAACCGTTAGAGTAATTTTACTCTCGGTAGATCTTTCCTCAATTGTTCTTTCATGGCCGCTGGCCAGGGTCCCAGATGGAAGCAGGAAGAAGTCAACCCTTCCTGAAGTTCTTTACACAGACGCAAAGAAGTATTGGTGGAGTCTTTTGGCAACAGGGGATGTTTTCGGTTTTGGTGGTAAACGTACTCCTCTCCTGAGCCAGCGTGAGACTTTGGAAACTCTAAAAAAAGTCAACTTCGCCCAACTATTTAGCACGTACATCGACGCCAAGGAAGAATGTGCGTTGGGGGTCTTCTTCGGATGGATATCCGCCCTGGGTGAGGTACGGACCCAACATGACTTCTCTTCGTTGAGGGCTGATGCTTGACATTTAAACCTCCTAGACTTGGTCAAGTGTCAAGGACAATGGATTCATCAGAGTGACCACAATCACTCCACTCAACTTGAAACACCTACGCCACGAACCCAACGTTCTCCAGGTCAGCGACGTCATCAAGTCATGGGCTTGCTGCCATACACGTAGCACAGGCAACCCACGGCAGGTGAGACCAGTCATTCGATGGATTGCCAATGAGTGTTGAATGTTGGACCACGATGCCAGCTCGACTCTATATCCGCTTTTTCCGAATTCTTGGCTGAGCTCGAATTGCGGAGGAAGGTGGACCCTCAGATGAGGGTCCTCGTTTTCGGCAGTGAAACGGGAAGGCGATTCGCATTATTCACATTTAAATCGAAAATACCTCCTCCCCGCCCTCTGCCACGTGGCGAGAAATACTTCATCCGAACTCATTACTGTATTCCTTATCCCGCTGATGAAGCTTGAAGCCTGAAGTATCTATGTATGCGAAAATTCGATATCACTCCCCGTAACAGCTACTTTGATAGTATGCTTTCCGCGACCATTTCCGTCACTGGTTCTTTGGCACATAGCCTTCTACGAGCATGTTTACGATGGTTCACCTTCCATTAAGCAGATATTAAACTCC
Organism: Podaxis carcinomalis; assembly: GCA_018524395.1. NCBI lineage: Eukaryota > Fungi > Basidiomycota > Agaricomycetes > Agaricales > Agaricaceae > Podaxis > Podaxis carcinomalis. The sequence continues at coordinate 68,632 of JAEUWJ010000826.1, read as the reverse complement.
ATCGAGAAGTGTTGTCTCTAACATGATCCAAATGGAACGTGAAGTAACCCAGTGGTAGTAGAGAGCAACCGGCAAATTCCTGAGCACTACAACGATGGGGTTCGAATCACTACCAAAAGGGATGAACGTTACATTAGAATATCATGAACAGCTTCGCTCCTTGGCGGTGTCACAGGATGTTACCCTTTGGGACCGCTGACTTAGATAGTTTTCGACGGAGGCGTCCCTTCTCAGCCCTCCGTCTTATATTTGCGTACGAAGCCCCTGGCGTATTTGGCAGCAGGATGACAGCAGGTCGTAGGCAGTACTACTTCCCCTAACGAGACACAACTGTCGACAACCCTCTTCCCTGGTGAAGCTGGCATCCATTCACACCCTCGAACTTAGGTTGCACCGAGTGGTAAGTATACATGGGAGTTGGGATGGAGAACACAATGCGTCAAAACTTGACCGCCGGGTCTTTCACCCCACATTTTGTTTATTTCTACGTTACTCAGTCTCCCCGCAACCCGCTTAGGTAGGGGTATGCAACCAGGCGAAAGGACCGTGCTCAAGCAGACTTGGCTGCTCGTGCCTCCTTCAGTGTCTCTTCAAGAGCACGAACGATTGTGTTGACGTCTCCACGTTGACCATCAACAACAGAGATGCCCATATGGCCAATACGGAAGTACTTGTCTACATTCACCCAGTCGTGAGACTCAGTAAAATACAGAAAACCAAGGACTTCCGAACATACCTTTGATGGCGGTGTGTAAACCGCCAGCGACTACGACGTCGCGCTTCACAAGTCTAGGAAGGATATCACTTGCCGTAAGACCCTCGGGGAAGTAAAGCTATATTTTAGATTGAGCGGAATGTCAAGTAACTGGGGCCTGAATATCACTCACAGCAGTCATGCCGTTTGCAGCCTCATCTTCAGTTTCGGGTAACTGCTTCAAGCCAAGTTTCTTAGCAGCGTCCTTCACTTGCTTGCTGGCCTCCCTATGCAACTTGAGCCGTTCCTCCAGTGTTTTTTCTGTCCAAACTCAACACACTTTCTCCGAGAAGGCGCTGAAATATGCTCACCTCCGTGAACGATCAACTTCAGCGAAGCATGGTACGCATAGATAAGGTTGACGGGCGGCGTGGCAAAGTATGCTGCGGTACCAGACTCATATGCATTCATGATGGGCAACCACTTCTTCCAAGAGGCGTAGTACGATGATGGGGGTGTTTGGCGGTTTTTGAAAACCTGATTATATGCGTCAGATTCGTGAACGTACGCAGTCTTTCGTCCGTGTTGAAGGCTGCGACACTTACATCGAGAGCACGTTGGCTTGCGACGAGAATACTTAGACCCGGTGGTGTGCCGAGACCCTTCTGGCTGGCAGTGAGGACGACGTCAAGGTCCCAATCATCGAACCGGATTTCTTCAGATGCAACGGAGCATACGGCATCAACGACAACCTGTGTAGTTTGCGAGGAGTGAGGAGCGAAGATTATCTCCTGAAAGAAAACGCACAAGGGTCTCTGGAGATATCCGGCGGACAAGGGCAGCAATCTCTTTTGCGTTGGAGAGGACACCTAGATATCAGCGCCAAAACATGCTAAGAACAGTACACAAGGGAACCGATTAGCAAGACTCACCAGTGCTGGTATCAACGTGTGTCAGTGTAACGATCTTGTACTTCTTTCCACTCCTGAGCTCCTTCTCGACGTCAGGCAGAGCCACGGCACGACCAATCGGTGCCTTGAGCTGTGTGACATTGGCGCCATACGTTTCCAAGCATTCCTTAAAGCTATCGCCGAAGTAGCCCGAATGGAGCACAAGAGCATTCTCTCCCCTCTCGACTAGATTGGCAGCGACCTAGCATATATTTATTGGCTTTCAAAGAGACAGAGACAGATGAAGATATCTACCTGGTCCCAGCCGAGAGTCCCACTGCCGCTAATGAGGAAAGGTTGAGCAGTCTTCGTGCAAAGAACCTCCCTAAGTTAACCAGGGTCAGATATACGAAAGCTGGGAAAGGTTTAATTGGAAGAACCTGGTCATACGAATGCAATCGCCGAATACAGGGATGAAGTCCGGGGAGACATGGGACATGGAAGGGTGCGCGTTTGCAAAGAGCACCTGGAGCACGTCAACGTCTGGTCTTCCAGTGTCGTACACCGCGCACCAACCTCATCCGCCACTTCAATCGGTCCAGGTATCCTACGACGCAAATAACAGGTTAGGATAATCCATAGCTGAAGCATTAGCGGACGTACACCAGGAGTCTACATTCGCGACAGCGAGGTTGACGAAGATGAGTGAAGACGGGAATCTGAAGCGATGAAGACTGACTTGTGTGGTGCCTGGAGATGGTGAACGATCAGGACGACGGATCATTGGAGGCAGAAGACAAGAGAGGCAAGACGTACCTGCTTGAACTCGTCCTTGGAGGTCATGGTGAAGGGTCTAGTAAAACGTCGGGTGGTGGTCGGGAGAGAACGAACGGTCAAGAGGGAACGGATGGGGGACGATAATCTAATCATCACCATTTCTTCGTCCAGATATCCTACCAAGTCACACGGCCGCACAAAATTGTTGGAAATATCCGTCTGCCTGTCCACGGAATCCCGCATTTTCCTCCGGCCATATCGTGATATCCCCGTTCTACACCCTTCCGCGGCTTCCCGGTCATCCGTAGGCACGCGTGACGTCACACTTCTCTCCGGGACCGGCGGTCCTAAACGATAAATCAACAGGTGTGTCTGTGATTTTATCCACATGCAGTCACAATTTTCACCCGGGTATAAACTGGTATACACCCCTCTACCTCCGTTGCGTCCCCCGCCGTCGCTTTAATTACGGGGAACGGCCAATACATGCTTTCCGATCCGTCAGTCAGATAAAAATAACTCGAAGCCGAGAATCGATAATGAGACTGAGAACCCAGGGGAACCCCTGCCGAATGTGTCCGTGCCCAGCTGACCGACAAGATCTTCACAGGCCTCTGTTCTTCTGAGGCTTCCCAGTCGCGCTGCAATCGCGGAAGGAAGATAGTCGTCGGCCCATCGGACAATTCTCGACACGTGCTAGGCATCACATATGACAGGTCCCGCCCATTATCCAAGATGTAGGTCCATATTGACTCCAAGCAGCCACCTTCTAGCAGCTTTTTGTACATACTGTCCAATTGATTGCAGCTGTTGTTGAGAGTCGTTCTTAGAACCCATAACCCTACAAGCCTTGTACCTAATCCAGCATTTGCCCTGGAAGATATAACATACATTACACTTCCAGAAGTGAAATCCCTCGCAACCCCAGTCTTCTGAACGCATTAATTGCACCAATCTGAGTTCAGAGACCAAAACATGGTAGCTCATTTCTTCCTGACATAGGACCTGGGTAACCTATCTGATCAAGACCGCCGAAAGGCAAGTGTCAAGTAGCTGTTGAATTGCGAAAATGATCCTGATCCCGAACAGGTTTACGGCACCTAAATTCCACCTCTCACCTGTCTCTTCCAACGTCTCAGTATCCTTCCGAATCCCGAAAGCTGTAGTCTCGCCATCTCCTCGAAAGCAAGACACTGTTATCCCTCGAAGGTGGGAGACATCATACCTTTGATGCTCCGCAGTGAAGGAATTCGAGCAAGCGGTGGTCAGAGAACTTGGCATCTACACAGTGCAAGACCTCGAGTTTGGGACATAGACACGCAGTAGCCGAAGAGTCCTCGCTGTGAGCTGTGATACAATGATGGGCAATAGGTCTCTTGCCCATCGCTGCTCGGCGTCAGATGCATCAATAGGTCATCATTCAACCAGGAGTCCGACGGGACACCCCCATACTCGGATGGATTAATCCAGTCAATGATAGCCTCTTCAATCCGGCACAAGTGGCAGAATATCCAGTATGGCTTTTTTCCTGATTCGTCAGAAGCTCAGCTCCTCGATTGGCTGGATCAGATTCTGGAGGAACGACTGGAGGGGGGCTGGACAATCTGTTGGGCTCTTGGGCAAACGATACTAAAGTAGTCCGTCGAACAGTCGATGCATAGGTGAGGTAGCGAAGGGCGGGAGTAATTAAATTTTCGAATAATCGGAAAGCATTCTCGCTGTAGAATGAATTGTTCATGACACGAAGTGCTTGAAGTTTCGGCAACTCCAGGCCTATCATCTCAGATTTTGGTGGAACCAGTAGACCCTCGTCTCCTGGAGTCGGCACAGAGACGGCACAGTTCCTGAGGTAGGGGAACAGCGCCAGCACCTCGGTGACAACCCCCAAATCTAGTGTCCAAAATTCCTGTATATCGAGGCCGGTAATGTCCTCCCACCGGACACCCAGTTCCAGTGCATCTGGATAGTACGGAGGATCGATAAATCGTGGAGTAGAAGTGCCCGTAAAATGCCGTTTTCTTTGGACAGAGGGGTCACATCAAACGACTCCGGGTTATAGTGTATGTCCTTGACATGCAGATTTTTCTAGCAATGGAACATCCGTGGCACGGAATCGACTAAAAAAATTCCATGAGACCAACGAAAAGGCAGGTGAAATGGATGGATTGCCAGTGATGTGCATATAGTGCGAGGAGGCTAAGGTATGGCTTGACAATCGGGGCTTTAAGGGGTGGTGGATGTCCAGGCTCATAAAATGGAAAGTGGAAATGTTCCCGAACGAGACGACCAAGCGGAAATGAACTTGCCATGCCTAGGCGATGTGGAACAGCATCCACAATGTGGATAGAAACCCACAGACTTGGCGTGGAATAGGCAACCTGCCGCCATTGACTACACACTCTGCCCAAAACGAGCGGCGCTTCGTCAACGCTCATCACTGCACTGTGAGCAGTCGGAAGACAATGATGGAGTATCTCTTGAAGGAGCTCGGGGAGAAGTCGACGAGCAGGAGATAGGAGGTTTCTGTGACCCTCGACGAAACACTCAACTTACGCCGCTCGAGAGAAAGAGTAGCGAGTCTGTTCTGCAGATGGCTGATCTCGCTGCCCAGGGCACCTATCTCTTCCAATGGACCCAGTCAGTGCCTTCCTAACGACAGCTGCTTCCTGGTCATCCGGGGAATCACTGGCGTGAAGGTTGTTATGGTGTGTAGGTGACAGTGCCATATAATTAAAAAGAGTACCGTGTCGATAAATATGCTGAGGTTGATGTTGCTGTTGAACAAGCGCATGACTAGGGCCGGCCAAGCGGGAACATGGCACAAGTCATCCCGTCCGAATCAAGATCACTGATTGCCCGACTCGAGCCAGGCGCATAATTGGTCTCCCCCAGACTACAGTACCTATGCTAGTCTTGAGCTGTCCCAAGGCACCGTGTGTAGTGTACTTGCAGCCGTCCCGAGAGTTATAATAGAGGTACCAAAGAGAAGAGTATAAATTACTGAACTAGAAGTGTCGTCTTTTTCAATCCCCGTCTCTTACAATACACGAAACCATGGGCTATGCCATGACTATGTTGCCTAGAATCCAAAGTATCGTGGCCTTTCGCCCCGGGGCCGAGAAGCCAAGACAACATTCTGACTTAGACCATCGAATGGTGAATATCTGGTGGCCTGTGTTGTTGATTTGCGGTAGGACTTCTTAATGGGAAGGTCATAGTAGTCAAGATTCACCATCACGCCTGTCTCTTTCTTCAACAACTCGACACCCCTCCACACGTCTACATCTTGGCTATCATCTCCTTCCTGTCGAGAAAGGGACACACTGACCCTTCGAAGGTGAGAGACACCGTACTCGCGATGCTTTACAGTACGAGAACGAAGAAAATCGAGCAATTTGCAGTTTGAGAACTCCGTACCCACATAATGTAAGACCTCGAGTTTGGGACAAAGACAGGCAGCGGCCAGGGAGCCACCATTGTCAGGCGATAAGTCACATGGTTTTTGCCCACCACTGCCAGGCGTCAACAGCGCCAACACGGAATCATTTAGGCGGAAGCCTAATGAGGGATGTCGGCCCATCATAAATGCTCCAGCCAATGACAACCTCTTCAATCCCGACATGAGAGATAGAATATCGATCGCATTTGCCATAACCCTGGCAGAGAACTCTAACTCCTCGAGTGGATGATCCAGGTTTTGGAGGAATGACTGAAGCGAACTCGAGAATCGATCTGGCCCAGCCTCCCCGAGAACTGCTCTGGAAGGGGTAGGGTAAACTGTCCGACTATACGTGAGGTGGCGGAGTGCAGGGGTAACTAGATTCTCGAATAGTCGATAGGTGTTCTCGCTCCAGATTGACCTGTCCGCGACGCAGAGGCTTTGGAGGTTCGGTAAAATCAGGTTCGTCATCTCGGATGTCGGAGGAACTTCTGGACCACCACGTCCAGGAGTTACTACCAAGATGGCACAGGTCCTGAGTTCAGGACACAATGCCAAAACCTTGGCAACATCAGCGAAGCGCAACGACGGATTTGACCTCAAATCGAGACTGGTGAGATCCCTCCACCTAACAGGCAGTTCCAGCATACGTGACCAGTACTGAGGCATCGACAGAGCTCGGAGTCGGGGTGCCCGTAGAATGCTATCTACTCCGGATAGAGCAGTAGTGTTGAGGGACCTCGGTCGGTGACAAAAAACCGTGACGTGCAGACATTCTAGTAGCGGAAGGTCTGGAGCGCGAAATCGATTGAAAAACTCCACCAGATCTGAAGCATACGTAGTGTAGTGAATCGATTGCCAGCGGTGTGTGTAAGGTGTAAGGACGTCAAGATAAGGACTGGCATTGGCGTTGTCTGGGATATTGAAGATTCGCTGACAAGACCCAGTACCAGGAATGACCATGGAAATAGAAAGTGGGAGTGTCCCGGAGCGGGAGAGCCAAGCAGAAATGGCACATAACATTGCCACATCTACTTGTTGTGATGAAGATGGACGTTTGGCGACAATGTGGATAGAAGTCCATAGTCTGGGTGTGGAATAAGCAACCTGCCGCCATCGACTACATACCCGACCTAGGATGAGCGGTGCTTCGTTAATGCTCATCACCGCATTGTGGGAAGTTGGGAGGCAATGGCAGAAGATTTCCTGAAGGATTTCAGGGAGCAGTCGACGAGCAGGAGAGAGGAGGCTCCTATGGCCCTCCAAGAAAGCATTCAGCTCTCTCTGCTTGAGGGAAAGAGTGTTGAATCTGTCATGTAGGCGGCTTATCTCGTTGTCAAGGGTGCCTATCTTCTTCAACGTCCCGGCCAACGCCTTTCTAACCAGTGTTGATTCCTGGACGGTTAGTGCACCGTTGGTGCGATGTTTGTGGTAAACAACAGGTGGAGACGTCATATAATTGGTGGAGATATCGTGTGGAGGATGTTCTGTCAACGTTGCTGTTAAGCCAGGTTGTGCATTTGATGCCAGAGAACCAGAGACACGACGCCATTCATCAGGACGATGGAGTAAAACGTGACTCACTGATTGTTCAGCGCTCAAGCGCTCATCACTTACTTCTCAAGACATCGTGTGAATCGGCGATGATAATGACTTCTACATTTTCACCGCCTAGCTGCTAAGACGCGGGGGTTGAAGAGGAGCACGAACGGGTCGCTCCGGTATTGCATTTTCTGATCACCCCTGCCGGAGTTCCACGCTCAATCCATGTGGGGTAGGAGTTCTAGGAGTTTTAAAAGAATATGGGTAAAGTGAGCGCGCGAGCAAAGCTACGGAAAGGGTCGGTGAGGTAGGAAGTAAGTGGGTAATAGGGGCCACTTACTACGAACACACCACGTGGACCTGGCTCCAGTGCACCACATCGCATCAAGCTACCTCTTGTATGCATACGTTAAACATCAAATACGTGTCTTCATAAGGTATGCCACGACTATATTTCCTGAAATCCAAAGTATCGTAGCCCTTTTTCTAGAAGCCAAGACACCAGTCTGATTGAGACCATTGAATGGCAAATATCCGGTAGCCCGGGTTGTTGATTTGCGACAAGAATTTTTAATGAGAAGGTCATAGTACTCGAGATTCACCATCACGCCTGTCTCTTTTTTCAACATCTCGACATTCCTCCGCATGTCTACATCCATATCTTGGCTACCGTCCCCTTCGCGTCGGAAAGGGACATGCCGACCCTTCGAAGGTGGGAGACACCGTACTTGCGGTGTTCTACAGTCCGAGAGCGAAGAAAATCAAGTAATTTGCGGTGTATCCACAAAATGTAAAACCTCGAGTTTGGGACAAAGATATGTACAGGCCAGGGAACCACCACTGCCAGGCCACAAGTCGCCCGACTATTGCCCATCACTGCCAGGCGTCAACTTCTTCAATACGGAATCATTCAGCCGGGAGTTCGATGAGGTACCCTGCCAACCCTTTACCAATGTTTCAGCCAATGGCAACCCCTTCAATCCCGGCATGAGAGATAGAACATCGATCGCACTTCCCACATCCCTGGTAGAAAACTTTAACGCCTCGAGTGGATGATCCAAGTTTTGGAGGACTGACTGAAGCGAGGTTGATAATCGATCAGGATGAAGCTGGAGGAGCCCACGTAAATGGTCCGACTATACCTGAGGTGGCGAAGTGCTGGGGTAACTAGATTTTCGAACAGTCGATAAGTGTTCTCGTTCCAGTTTGACTGATTCACAACGTAGAGGGTTTGGAGGCTCGGCAAAATCAGGTTCGTCATCTCGAAAGTCACAGGAACTTCTGGGGTAATCCCCCCAAGAGTTACCACCAGGATAGCGCAAGTCCTGAGTCAGGACACGACGTCAGAACCTTAGCAATATTCCAGGAACGCAACGACGAGCTGGTGCTCAAATCGAGGCTGGTGAGATCCTCCCCATTTAACAGGCGGTTCTAGTATACGTGACCAATACCGAGACATCGATAGAGCATGGAGCCGAGGCGCCCATAGAATGCTGTCTTCTCCAGATAGAGCTGAGATATCACGAAGCGTCGGACCTCGACCTGAACCCATAACAAGCAGGCGTTCTAGTAGCAGAAAGGTCCGGGGCACGGAGGTGATTGACAGACTCCACCGGATCCAAGTAATACGCGGTGCAGTAAAACGATTCCCACTGATGTGTGTAGGATGCGACGACGTCAAAGCAAGGTCTAAACTGGCGCCCCTTAGGATTTTGGTGATTTTTAAAAAGGGCGCAGGAGGCCGATGACCAGGGAAGTAGAAAGTGGGAGCCGGAGAGCCAAGCAGAAATGGCACTTGGCATTATCACATCTGTTTGTTGTGTGGAGAAGATGGAAGTTTGACGACAATATGGATAGAAGTCCATAACCTTGGTGTGGAATAAGCAACCTACCGCCACCAGCTACAGACTCGACCTAGGACGAGCAGTGCTTCGTCGATACTCATCACTGCATTATGATTGGGGAGGCAATGACAGAATATATCTTGGAGGATTTCGGGGAGAAGTCGACGAGCAGGGGAGAGGAGGCTCCTGGGACCATCCAAGAAAGTATTTGGCTCCTGCTGTTCGAAGGAAAGAGCCTTGCGTCTATGTTGTAGGTGACTTATCTCGTTGTCAAGGATATCTAGCTGCTTCAACATCCCAGCCAATTCCTTCCTAACAATCGCTACTTCCTAAACGTCCAGTGGGTCGTCTGTGCGATATTTGTGGTCGATTACGGGCAGAGGCACCATATACTGGATAGGAGTATCGATGCAACTCATCAGATCCCACGACGATGGTGCTGAACGTGTGGACCATTGCAGTTAACCGCTCACCGCCCGAGATCATGTGAACCAGCTATGATGATCATTTCTGCACTCCAAACCACTACAAGCAAAGCACCTGGACTAAGTAAATACCCCGGCAGGGTAGCATATGGAGTGGCTCCGAGGGAATGTGGAGGAGTCTGGTTGATGTGTTGGGTGTGCGGAGTCGACTAACTTTGTGAGTGTGATGGCGATTTTATCGGCGTGCCCTAGGGTCATGAACAACATGCTGGCGTAAAGACCCAAGCCCACCCGCTCTCTAACCATCCACCGCCTCAACCTCGCCTTCGGTCTCGTCCAAACACAGAGGTCTGGGTTATACGGAAAACTGCTTCGAGGTCAGCACTTAGAATACGGGACTCCTCGGGGCTGTGGAGCATATGACAATACCTCAGAGGGTTACGAAGGTGATTTTGAGACTTGCGGCCTGAAGCCCGGGAGTCACCTCCAGAAGGGACTGGATATTATCTGCTCGAAAAATACATCAAGCTAACCCCCCTATTTTCACATAATGCACGTCAAATACATCTATCAAAATGCAACACTCCCGGTGGTCCCGTGGGTAAACTATCGGCTGTCCCAAGACCGGCATACGGTGAATATTCAGGCGCCACCAAAGTAGGAAGAGAATCAACCGACGGATACTGAAGATGTACCAACGGACCCTTCTCCTCTTCCAACACCTCAATTTGATCCCCTATCTCCATGTTAGAGTTCAACCCTCTCAGGCCCAGACTCATCCCGAGCAAGCGCGCAGAAAGATATACTAACCTTGCGAAGGTGAGCATGAGTATGTCTACGATGGTCCGCGGTTCGCGAACGAAGAAAGTCGAGTACAATCTGGTCTTAAATCGAGGCGTCCCTGCATTGGAAAACCTCAAGCTTGGGACAAAGACAGGTTGAAGGCCGAGGAGAGCTACCTCCATCCTCACCACCACTAACGTCAGAGGAATATGACAATTCCAGGGGGCTAATGTCTCCACGTTTTCTGGGGATGATATGTTCCAGAAAATCATTCCCCATGTGAAGACTTATAGATGATGAAGGAGCATACCGGGGATCTGGCGGAGGGTCTCTATACCCCTTCAACGACAGCCTTTTCAATCCAGGGAGAAGAGGTAGTGCATAACCCTCCAGGAATGGGTTCATCTGGAGTCCCGGTTCTCCCAGCGGATGTATGATTTTACGAACGAACGAACGGAGGGAACTCAAGAGTCTATCCTCAAGGGCTGTCATTACGGGTGACTCCGACCATAAATGAGTCGGTTGATCATACGAGAAGTGGCGAAGCGCAGGAGTGGATAGGCTTTCAAGTATTGTAATCGCATTCTCCTTCCGGGGCCAACTTGTTGATAGTAGACAGTGTTCGGAGCTTTGGCAAGGTTATCTCCGGCATTCGGTGTGACATCAAGGCTATAGGACTTTCGTGTCCTACGGCTCTGAACGAAATAGGGCAGGACTCGAGATTAAGGCATAGTGCCAGAGCCTGGGCAGCATCCTCGTAGGGGGAGCTATCAAGTCTCAAGTTGAGGCAGGCCATCCACTGTACGGGTAGATCTAGCAGTCGTGGTACATGGGCCCACAGGGACAAAACGCGAAGGTGAGGAGCTTGTAGGATGCCGATTTCTTGAGGCAGGGTGGAGATGGTGGCAGATGGCGACAGATGTGCTCTTACCCTCTTCGGACGACTGCCCTCAATGTGAAGGTTTTCGAGCAACGGGAAATCAGAGGCTTTAAACCGGGTGAAGAAATCCGTCCAGGAGAAGTACTGAAGGTTGAGATGGATCGATTCCCAGCACTGGGTGTAGGTACGATGAGGTCAAGGTACGGTCTTACTTGCTGTCACTGGAGTTATGTTGATGCAACACAGAAGTAAAGCCGCTAGTGGCTATTGATATGGAAAGCGGAAGGACACCGGAGCGGGAGAGCCAAGTAGGTATGGCGTCCTGCCTTGCCTCATCTGATTGGGATGCCGAGCGGTGACAATGATGTGGATAGAGACCCACAGCTTTCGCGTAGAGCAGGCAATCTGCCGCCATTGGCCGCATACCCTACCCAGCAGTAACGGCGGTTCCTCGATGCTCATCACTGCATTGTGAGCGGTTGGGGGACAGAGATAGAATATTTCTTGGAGGATTTCGGGAAGAAGTCGGCGAGCGGGGGAGAGGAACCTTTTGTATTCCTCGATGAGAGCGTGCAGATTTCGTTGTTCGAGGGAGAGACGATCGAAGTTGTTCTGTAATTGTGTGATTTCGTTATCCAAAGCCTGCAATCTATCTGAGGATCCTCCCAATACCCTTCTAGCAGTAGTGGCTTCCTCGTAAGTCAGTGAATCGTTGCTACGGAGTTTACGATCGAGGGAGGGTGGGAAGGACGTTGGTCTGCTTGAGGTACTCAATTGTGGTCACTGATAAGCCTGCGTCCGTTTGACGCCGGGGAAAGGAAGATACAGAGCGACACAGAGCGCTGAACGCCATCATCAGACCTGGAATGATACTTCCTCCAAGCCTTAGCATTCATTGACGCCCCGCGTGTCTATCGATACCCAGTTCTTAGTTAGCTTACAAGTCACAGACTCTGTGCCGCACCAACCCAGAGTCACCTTTCAAATGCCTCACCGTAGTCACCGCAGTCCTCACCATGACTACCACAGGCAAAGTCTACACACCACTCCCACCACCAGACGACCTGTACAGCAAAGACCCTTTGCCTCCGCTTACTGAGAGGGAACGCAGGTCTTACAATGAAGTGTATCAACATTTCGCAAAGGCTGGTTATAAATTGCCAGGAGTTACGAACGGGGAGTTGAGCGAAGATGAGAAGTTTTGGCTTTCGTACGAGTGTATCCTCAGGTCAGTCGTTCCATCCTGGAGACTATGGATGCTCTGACACTTGTGAGCTTATCATCAATAGGTTCTTACGGGGCACCAAATGGAAAGTACCTGATACAATCCAAAGACTTGAGAGCACGCTTAAGTGGCGCAGGGACTTCGGACTTTACACTTCCCTCAATGCGGCTCATGTCGAACCAGAAGTACGCTCTTCGCTGCCTTGACAACTCCAAAGTAATCCATACCCGTCATCACAGGCAGTTACAGGCAAACAGATCTTGCTAGGTTATGACACCCAAGGCCGTCCCGTCTTCTACATGTTCCCAAGCAAACAAACCACTCCCAACGAACCCCGCTTCATCCAATTCATCGTCTTCATGCTCGAACGCTGCATAGACCTCATGCCTCCTGGTGTCGAGTACGTCTCACCTACCCACTCAGTCCCACTCACCCTCCTCACCAGCACCCCTTCCCCAAACCCAGAACCCTCAACTTCTTAATCTCATTCACCTCCCCCTCCTCCCAACCAACCCTCACATCCACCCGCAACATCCTCACAACCCTCCAAACCCACTACCCCGAACGCCTCGGCTACGCAACCCTCACAAACCCCCCACTCATCCTCAACATCCTAATCAAATTCGCTCTCACATTCATCGATCCCATCACCCGCGCCAAATGCAAATTCGATCCAGACTCCCTACTCAAAGAACGTATATTCAATCCCGAAGGTCTCATGAAAAACTCGGGGTGGAGCGGATCCTTGGATTTCGAGTATCGGCATGAGAGGTATTGGCCTACACTTGTGAAGATGGCGGAGGAGCGGAGGAGAGGGTGGAAGGAGAGGTGGAGGGAGCTCGGGGGTAGTATTGCTATGAGGGAATGGATGTATAAGAGGTCTGCTGCTGCCAGGAGAGGGTCTCCGAACGTGGAATTTATCGGCGGTATGGTGAGTGACAGGTCTGTAAACAGGGCTTCGGCGTTGCGCTATAGTGCGATTTCTGTTACTGTGGATTGCGGTGATGATGATAATAGGGACAATCACAAGTCACCCTGGGTCGTCATTGAAAATGAGGATTCTGACAGCGGAGGAGACGGTGGTCGTGGAAGGGACTGAGGCTTTTAACTTATTTCTCTTCTGGATCCTGCGGCTTGGAATGGGGCAGGACAAGCCTGGTGTTATTATATAGCATCTGCCGCTAACTATACCCTTGTATCAATATAAGTTTCGGTTGGAACAGCTTGGCTTGCACTTGCTAGATCGCGTCCGAGTTGGTCGCCTTGCAATGCTGAATATTGTCAATGTCCAAAGTTCCTATGCTCAGCGTCCAGTCCATACGCCCCTGTTGTCCTTTGCTGCATATATTGTGCGATCATAACCCCATTCCATAAGATCAAAGAGCCATTGAATCTCCACACACACAAATCAACCAATCTCCTATCATCGCGAACCACTCATCCTCAACAAATCACCCTCGCTACTCCCATTCACCTGTCCAGCACCACTACCAGCACCACCCACCATGCCCGCGACCGTCTTTTGCATATCCGTCCACTCCGACTCCCTCGGAATCGCCATATCTCCAATATCATAAATATACAATTTACCATCACTCCCACCAAGAGCGGCTCGTCGCCCTTCTTTGCGATCCCACTCCAGTTTATTGATCGCCTTTGTCCCAGAACCCACAGTCGTCGATACAACAGGAACCTAATCAACCACATTCCTCAAACCCCGATCCAAACAAAGAAAAAAAGACGTGAGGAGCGCACCTCTGTGTCCACATTCAAATTCCACACATCAAACTTGGCCGACCCGTCCACACTCGCCCACAGAGCCGGGTGACTCGGATGCCATTTGACATCATAAACATAATCATCCGCCTCCTCAAACGAATATATCGGCGCTATCGGATGGCTCGATGTTGATGACGGTTTCGCCAAACTCTTTGCCCGCCACAACTTGACCGTCCAATCCACCGAACACGTCAAAAACAGATCCGAGAAATCTACGGGCCCGATCAATGGATGGAAGTGTAGACCCATGACGGGTCCTGCGTGGCCTTTATAGACGTCGTATTGGTTTAGTCCGGCCTTTGCTCCGGCGCGGTCGTATCGGTTCGCTTGATAGACGTTGCCTTCTTCGGTACCAACCCAGAATGTAGTGGTTTCGTTGTCGGGAAAATCGAGGGTTGTAATAGCGACTTCGCCAGTTTTGTTGTGCCCGGTATGGACTAGTTCCAGGGTTTCCTAAAACAGAGTTGTCAGGATTGGTTTTATTGTGAATATGGACGTGAAGGAAACCTGTGGTTGTGCGAGCATGTCAACTAGCCAACTGCAGACTGTTCCGTCTGTACTGCTCGTGATAAGGTTATGAGCATTCTGCGTTCCGACCATATGCATAGCATATACGGGGTGTGTGTGTCCCGCAGCCGACAAAGGGGTCTTCAGGACAGGTAAATGCTTTGCGCGTGTATCCCATAGCAGAATCTGACCAGAATAGGTACCGCCGAAGATCAAGTTCGAATGGAAGGGAGAGAAAGTGACTGAAAGCACATCTGACTAGGTAGCCATAAGTATGCGGTAGGCGTGTTCAATTAGAATATACGCACTTGTGAATGAAAGACAAACTCAGGTCGTTCGAGAAGGTGAAGGTTCCACACAGCAACAATCCCATCTGGCTCGTTTAGCGCTGCCGAGTTCTTGTTGTAGGAGGCAATGCTCAGTTCGGGATACTGCGCTGGCATTAGCAAGTATGCCAGCCCAGGCTAGGGGAAAACTTACCTTCGGTGACCAGTCAACGTCGGTTATAGACCGGTTCTTGACATATCGCTCATCAAAGAACTCGCACACTTTCTTCACTCGCTTTCCTTCAGAATCATCGCTGTATGAATCTGTTAGGTGATTCACTTATAATAAAAGAAAAGCACGGACCCTCCTGACTCTGCGCCAATTGTATAATCTCGAATGTAATCATAATTGTCGTTCAGTGCCCGCTGTACGATTTTTGAAGATTGCTCAACAAATTCGAGAAATTCTGGTGCTGTCAAAATACTAGCACGCTCTTCCTCGGATAACTCTACGCACTGCAATCAGCGTTTCCGGGTTTGAGTAAAATGTAAGGACGCACCTCTGATCTCTTGCTCAATCTCCTGGTCCAGCTTCACACTCTCCTCTTCTAGTTCTTTGTCGCGAGCTATACGCTCCGCCTCTGCCTCTTTCTCCCGCAGTATTCTCTGCCTGATTTCCTCCTCGATATCTTGTAGGTTTGTCTCTGTCTCCATTGCAGCGGTTTGGACTTCCTTGTTGTATATCACGCGCTCCTGAAGACTCGAGTATCAGCACTTGGGACATTCGTTCACGGTCTGGACGAGCACACTTTCTGTGGCAACTCAAACAACTCTTGTTCGATATCAACAAGGCTAGACATGGGCCGTGGATACATCTCCCTGAGCATTCATCAGAAACGCAAGACTAAGCAAAGTACGAGCCTACTCACCGCTCAACAACATTGTCCGTCCCCGAACTTGTCGTTTGTCCAATATTGATACCCCGATCAGACATAAGATCACTCTGCCTACTACTCGTTCGAGGTGGAAAGCCCAGCCCAGAGGGTCCCGAATGGTCATGCGAGGGTGTACCAGGGATGGACGGAGAGGGAGTCAAGTCGCCAATAGAATCTGGGCCACCTCGGCGAGACGGGATACCGAGGATATCATCTACGATTCTCGTAACATCTGTATTTCGTGGCGAGGGTGCTGCAATCTGTAAACACGAGGAAGGTGGCGTTAGCGTGTGGATTGAATGGTAAGAGCTTAATGAGGCTCTCGTACCTCTTGCCGTCTCTCACTCTCTGTGGCCCTTTGCCGCTCCGCTCTTGCCTTGCGAAGTTCTGCGAGCTTGGCTCGCTTGGCTTCGATTTCTGCCCGTCGTTTGTCTGACATTATGGGAAGGGAAGAAAACAAAAGTGGATACCAAGTCTCAACAAATTGTTGTAGCTTCGCGACGCGACCTCAGAAAGGGCAGAGCGTGGTGTTTACACTTGTTACCCATCACAACCCATTCATAGATCCTTCACTTCAAATGATATAATATTATCACCAACACCAATGTCTCTGATAACACCCTCCTCAAACTCACGGCCCAAAGGAAAAGCAGGCGGTCGCAAAGCAGAGGCTGCACGCATATACGCACACCCTCTCCCCGTCCTCCTCTCACAACCACCACCCTCACGCATCCAATCCATCCTCGCTTTTCTCGGCTTCTCCCTGACTCGCATTGACAACCCCCACTGTGAAGGTGTATTTGACCCATACACACGTTCAGTCTGGGTAACCAAATCCGATGATGTCTTGATCCTCTGGCGGCGCGGTTTCTTTGGCAAGGGTGATCTCTCGCGCAGTGAACCTAGCTGGTACACTCGTCAACTCAACATTCGAAAGTCCGGTGGAAAACGTATGTGCAATGCAACATGTTATCTCATGTCTGTAATGACAAGAAAAAAGAAATGACTTCGGAAGAGATAACGGCCAAAAGAAGAGCAGAACGTAAACAATTCAAGGCAGACCGCGCAAAAGCAATAGCGGCAGTTGCAGAAGAAGCAGAACTCATCTTCGCCACCCAAGGCCGAGTAATTACACCAGCACTCTCAGGACCCGCTATCCCCTCTGCAGCGACTTGGAAACCCTCCCAACCTACCTCCTCCGTTCCAGAAGAACCCTCTCCCGACGACCCCGCAGAGACCCCTGCCGAACAAGAAATGGAGTCACCAGCAGCGCCAATAGACGAAAATGAAGAACAAGACCCTCTAGTCGACGTCGAGCACCTCCAACTGACCCTCCAGGAAGCATTCTTCCTCCTCTGGACACTCGACTGTCTTACCGTCCTTGACCCACACACATCAGAACCCATGTCTCTCCAACAAATCTGGATCTCATTTCAACTTGCACACCTCCCCCTCGTCTCCACTTCCTCGCCCTCATCCACATCCACACTCACATCCTCATCCAAGCAAGTATCAATACCTTCACCGCTCTCACCATTTACGCCCCTCCAACTCGACAACCCCTTCCTTATCCACTATATGGTCTACCACCACTACCGCTCCCTCGGTTGGGTGGTCAAAGGCGGCATCAAATTCTGCGTCGACTACCTCCTATACAAACGTGGTCCCGTCTTTGCACACGCCGAGTACGTTCAATCTTATATGCTTGAGGCTGTTATTTACCATACAAATGTTCAGATTTGCGCTAGTCGTGTGCCCAGTATACGAAGACCCAGCAGACCAATCGCAATCGATCCTCAATCTTGAAAACGCCTCACCTTTCCCTTGGTCCTGGCTCAGTACGATAAACCGTGTCAACTCACAAGTTCAAAAGGTCAGCTCGCCTGGTTTTCTATAAGAGACTCTAACTGATGGTACGAACGTGTACCAGACTCTCGTCCTCGTCTACGTCACAATCCCCGCTCGCAGTCGTGTCTCTCCCGACATCCTCAACACTCCCGCCTGCCTAGCACACTACTCCATCCGTGAAGTCATCCTCCGCAGATTCATACCTGCACGGATGCGCGACTAGCTCTCCCCACCCATCAAGCTTTGATTCACATTGTATCTCGATTCATTCGACATTGCAAAGGGATTTTGCTTTCCGCAATTTGATTGCATTAATCCATATAAACAATACAATACCATCATCGGTATATGATAATCAATGAGTGGATAAATCAACACAAGCGCGCCAAAGTCCAAGGTATGCACCTAGCGCAAGACTCAACTAAGAAAAAACCAACCAACCAAGAACATTCTCCCACCACACCACCGCGACTATCATCCAGCTCGCCCAAGTCAATGACCCAGGGTGATACACGCCCGAGCAACGGTCGCAACAAAGCCTCGTAGATGATATAATGCGAAACGACGAAGAACGAGTCATATTGCACCTTTGATCCCAACCTTACGATATTTCCCTTCATAAACTTCCATAAACCTGGGTATTGCCGTCTTGCAGTCAATATTCTTTTGGTTATCAGGGACGTTGGCGTCCACAAAGAATGCACAAGAGTGGTCCACGAGGAATGTCCGCGCTGCTTCCAGCGAATCAAATGCGAGCTCATTGTGAATGAATGTTAGCGGTATCGTTCTGTATCTGTGAGGGACATTTTAGTATATGCAGGGGGAAAAAATACAAGGCACTCACGCTTTTGAGATGGTGATGAGAGCCCGTATCCGTTCTCGGTCGATAAAGTGATCCATAATATATGCACCCATATTAGGCGCTGAAAGGTACAACTCAAAGAGCGAGTGGTAGTTGCCCAGCGCAATTGCTCGCTGAACCGCCAACGCATGCTGGACGGCTTCATCCGCTTTCTGTTTTGGTGTTAGCTGACCTACATATAACGTCAATTCTGCCAGACGTCCCGTTCCATTAGCCATCGTTACTCCAAAATATTCAAATTTATACGACTCACCGCTTCGATTTCGTCCGTGGAGCAACATGAGGATCCGATAGGCCGTGAACTCTTCGACTTTTCCTGGGATACCAAGATCATACAAAGTTTTCAAGGTAGCTTGGCACTGGTTGTACTCCACCATGTCGCTCTGTACCGCAATATTCAGCCATTCACGACAATAAAGACTTACCAATAACTCACTGTCTCAAGAGCCATACGAGCATGAATTTCGTACACTTGCACAGTAAATTCGTTTTTGATTCGTTGGACCTGTGGTAAATTTGCTGAATCATGTCGCTGGATGGCAGAGGATCACGACGCACTGTGAGATCTTGTCGTAGACTCTTGAATTGACTGCAGATCCAGTGATACGGCGCCCTCTCCCTCCAGCGCTTCTTGAGCTCTGCAAGGGTCACCTGGAGGACAGGATACGGCCGTATTGTCTCGGGTTTAGGTTCCTGGTAAATGGCTTATAAGGCAAGCGTCCGTGAAAGAGAAAGGCTCACATACACTGGTCAACCGCAGATACTCCTTGAAGATCTCTTGCGAAGTCCCAACGATCGTATGTTTGTCCCAATCAATAACATTCTACCAAAAATCCACAATCAACCACCTGGTATATGAAGCTACATCAAGACGACTCACTGGGTCAGCCTCAGGCTCATCCGCCGAATTCCCATTCGAAAACACCGACACCGCCCTCCCATTCTCATACAGATATCCATTGGCATGACCAACAGACGACGATGTCGCCCGTGACTTGGCCACACGCAACTGCTTCATCCTCTCCAACTCATGCTCCCGCTGGAACCTCTCAGCTCTCCGATTAAGTGCAGCTTGGTCATTGAAGTCAACAGCAACGGAGGAGGAATGTGAACCTGTTGAGACTTGTGCATGTTGTGCTTGTTTCAAGGCCGCTTTCTTTGCTTTCTTGCTTAATGGCGGCTGATTGTCAGATGCACTACGAGAACAAAGGAGAAGAGAAACGTCAGATGTCATCAAATTTTACGATCCGAAATGAATACCCACTTTTTTCGTTTGAGGTTACTAAAATTCAGCGGAGGTTTAGGAGCAAGACTACATGATAGAAAGCATCAGCTTTTCCTAATGGCGGTGGAACTGGGTAATGACGGGGGGAACCTTTTCAGTTGGACACCCTCCCAGTCTGTCGTCCAGAGCGCATGAGCGGCGAAAGCATCAGCGATTACCTGTCTTAATTCAGCTTGAGCCTCTTGTCTATTTGCGTCAGTCATTTGTCCGAGGCATTTTGCGACCCATTCTCTGGATTGGTAGGAGACTGTGAAGCATGATCCGATTCAGTTTACGTGCGCTCACTCACTTGAGTTGAGGAGGCCAAGAATCACTCGACATGCCGGCGTAGGTTTATCAGTGTATTGAAACGGTATCAGCACAAGGAGGTGGAAGTGGTAGGAGGAAAAAGTAGCGACCACGGGTGAGGTCAAGGGTAGTGTCAGACGCACGTAAAGCGATCGTGGGAAAGATCGGGCATAATGCGTTAGTAAACAACCCTAAATAGCGTCTCTCAGTTCACTGTCCCCACCGTCCAATAAAAATAATAAATGAATATTCTTCACGCAGTTCTATTAGTAGGTTGATGCATAAGCTCCTCAAGCACATGTCATCTAGAATGTATACAATAGCCCCTTCGCTAGTGAGTTTTGGTCGGAGGGTTGTAGACTGTAATGCAATAAGTCGACGGTTATTCAACGCAATAACATATCACCCAAACTCACTAATCTTCCTGTTCTTGATGGCGTTCCACTTGAATCGCTTGACGTAGAGGGATAGGCAGAAGAGGGTGGAGAAAAGAATGACAGCCTTGATACCATACTGTTTCCTCTCGTCATGCTCGGGCTCAGCAGCCCAGCTGAGGAAGGTAACAACATCCTTGGCCATCTGCGAGGTAGTGGCAGGAGTACCTATAAACTTGTTAGAATCGCGCCCCTAACTTTTCAGAACAAAGGAACAACGCACCATCGTCGTACTCGACCAAACCATCAAACAGAACACGAGCCATGGAAATAGCACCTCCAGGGAAATAGGGATTGTAGTTCATGCCCTCACGAATTTCAACACCAGCAGGGGGATCGATGTAGCCAGTCAAAAGAGAAAATACATAGTCCTGAAACCAAAATTAGCCTCCATGCGCCACCTCAAATTAACAGACAGCACGTACAGCACCACCATGGCGAGCCTTGATGATCAAACTCAAGTCGGGAGGAAGGGCACCACCGTTGCTGGAACGGGCAGCCTCCTCATTGGGGTAAGGAGCAGGCATATAGTCTGCAAGCTTACCAGGGCGCTGGAACATCTCACCCTCAGCATTAGGCCCATCCGTATATTCCACCTCCTCAGCCATCGCACGCGCCTCATCCGCAGTGTGCGAAACACCAACAAGGTTACGCCATGCAATACGATCAAGAGAGTGGCATGCTGCACAAACTTCGCGATACACCTGGTAACCGCGGCGGATACTAATTCGGGAACGATAATTAAATGCCGAACCCAGTCACGGAAAAGATCGGGCTAACCTCGCGTGGTCAAATGAGTCGAAGGGGCCCTTGTGCGACCATGGGTAGGCAGTAGGATGGAGACCCTCGTCGCTGAGATGGCTAGCGTGCACTTCACCAATGAAGGGAAGGGTACCGTAGAGGTGGGTATACCAAGCTATCGAGCCAGCGGTGAAAAGTGTGACGGACGCGAGAGCCGCGCGAGAATTCGCCAACGACTACAGCCTAATTTCAGAACCCCCATTTCTCTCCAATTGCACTGCACACACCTCGAAGGCGGAGGGCGACGCCTTAGTTGAAGCAAAGCGGACCTGGAGTACCGTGACAATGACCTGGTCAGAACGCGGGTCCTCACATACGAAAAACTACACACCGAGGCAGTACGGGAGCCAGAGAACAAGGTGGAGGAGCGGGATACACTAAAGTTGGCAGCGTTCTTGAAGGCTCCTGCTGTTAGCCTCGACAGCATTTTGGATGCAGGTTTTTGGGAGGAATGGGTAGAAATGGGTGACTCTTGTCACGCGTAACCTATCTCGACGGAATGAATCGGGAATTTGCCAACCAATCACACCTCTTTGATTCGCTGTCTCACGTGACAACAGCGTAAAGCTCGCTGCCCAGTACTCACGAGCTGCCAACCGGGCTCTCTCCTGTGGAGAGCAGAAAGGAGGCGCTATAATTTCTCAGCACAATAAACCCTCTTGTTGTATTCGCTCCATACTTGATTCTGTTTGACGTCGTACCCAACCCTAGCAGCCGTCTTAAGCTTCGGCTGCAGCTATGTTTTGAATAGCACATCTCCCAAATTTAACTCAACAAAGTGATGGAAATAGGCACGACGTCAACCACCCTCATGGTCCGACCCCTTTAGTTCCAAACTTGAACAAAGAGTCATCGAATACATAAGGGTATAGCAAACTGCGCTATAACATAGGGCGAGCAGCAAGAAGCAATAGGGATACTACAGGTCGAAAGATCAATAATAACCGTCATCTCCAGACACAAGATACGAGGCATTGCGTTATGTCATGGCTAGCATAATTATCTCCGGACTTAGAAGATGCAGTCGCAGATTTCTACACCAAGTCGTCAAAATGTCAATGTACAAATCAAGCAAAAATAAATGATGCAATTCATACCCTCTGCACAGCAGCACAAGCATATACCAGCCAAACAAGCCATACATCCAGTCGACGCCCCCGAGTCCTTCTGGGGTGCTTGTTGCCTGCGAATGCCGATCCAGATCCCTATCAGTACACCACATAACCTCATTCACAAGGCGGTGCGATACATACACGTAGACAGTCTGCGGTCCGGGCTGAGGTGCGTACCCCTGCTGGGGGTAACCGCCACCTGGCGGAGGAGGGCCTTGGTAATAGCCTCCCTGGTACGCCTGAGGAGGTTGCTGGACATTTCAGATAGTCAATACAGCCTCTCCGGTCCAAAGAACCGAGTACATGCCTGAGGATAGTAACCACCCTGACCAGGAGGAGGGCCTGCAAAATGGTACGAGTTCGTCAACCCCACGAGTTCCCAACATCCTCACATCGGACAAAACCAACGACCGGGAACCCTCAGATTACCAGATTCCCAACTCGAAGACATCCACCCATTTTTTGTTACCACAGATAAGATTCAAGATATCACAAGAGTTCTCCCAACAACCCGGTCCGTCGGATGAGAAACACACGCACCTTGTGGCGGAGGGTAATAGCCTCCTTGAGGTGTGTGTCCTTCCTGTGGTTTTCCGTAATAATCGTTTGCGCTCATGTCAAGAGGGACGAAGAGGGTGGTGGGAGGAGGAAAGAAAAAGAGAAAATAATGCGTCCACTGTTTTGAGCACGTTAATAAATACTATCACACGGGTTGTACTAAATTGGTGCGAGGCGCTGCTGCTGCGGGATTTGACTGGACTACCACCTCGGCTTACCAAATATAGTCCGCAAGCCTGGGCCCATCACTGCCCGGTACGGCTGAGAATGCAGAAAGAAAACGCGGCTAACATGTGGTGATTCCATCCTTAACTCGTCTCCCATTCTCCTCCCCGCTTCCTGCGATATAGTAGCTCTATCCGGACTTCATGCCTCCTCGGAGTGGGATTGCATGCGCACAACGCTTGATTCAGAGTCATAGCCTACTACCACCGATCATCTCAGCAGCACTTTGGCGAGTCAGGATCGTTCAACGCCACTGCCGTACACGTGATCGGCCACGAGATTAAGAGATTAAGCCTTGGGTACTTGCCGCCAATTTGCAGAAAAACATAAGATATATATACCAAGACCAAAAGATCCGCACCAATGAAAGCCCGTCAACAAGAGATCACAAAGTGGGTATAATAACTAACAAGAACGAAGGAACTACAGTCAGTCCGTCAAAACACACCCAATCCGACATCCTGCAACCCTCAAGAACTTGTCGGAGCCATATACGTGAGCATCCTAGCACCCTGTCGAAGGAAACACTGTGTCAAGCGAGTAGGTGCTTAATGGGGAAAAAGAACAAATCCATGAAAGATGAGACATCGCATCAAAACGTTGAACCGGAATTTAACATACGAACGGCAGTATACTGGTCCAAAGCAAGCACCTCAAACGAGCTCGTTCTTGCTTCCGCCAAAACCGTCCCCTGGCCCGCTAAGCCAATTGATCCCGAAGAATCGGTCCTAAAATCATTTAACCACCGAACCAAACCACCCCCTAAAAACCATCCCACACACTCACCCTGACAATCTCGTGAGCGTGATCCCAAGCTGGTACCGACCGCGCCAACGAATACTTGCATCCGGGAACAAGAAAAACAGCCCCACGTTTCCTTGAAGGTCCTCAAGCTGATCTACCGAGGAAACAAGATTACCATACAATATTGGTGGCGTCGAGCCACATCCAATATCTGATCCCATATCCAACGGTGTCAACCCATCCTCCGAATACAACGACAAATGCGCAATTAGGAACGGCAACTCCGCCTCGCTATATAACCGCAAACAAAACAACAAACCAGAAAAAAAAGCGTTGTCAACGGAGAGATATGCGAAAGCAGTCTGAGAAACGTTTATCTAAAGAAAGGGGACGTACGGCACAACGGAGTTGCCAGAGGGGTCTCTCACAGTTAATTGCGCAATGATAGGCGGGGTTATGGGCAGTCGAGATAGACTAGATTGTCCGAATTCCGCCGTCTTTTGCGGATGTTGCACAATATCGAGGTGGTATGACCTGTGCCTTGATGCTGAATCAGTGCTCAAGGGGTATGATGGCACGGAGAGCCGTACCTCGTTTGAGGATCTGCGAGGAGCGAAGCAACCTGAATCCTGGGCGGAGGTCTGGCGAGGGAGGGTGGTTGTGAGGGGAACTCAGTAGCCGAATTTTGGCTCGAAGGGGGGCTCTGGCTCGCGGGAGAGGGAGAGCCTACGGACGAGAATGATCGAGGGGTAGAATGATCACTGCTGCTTACAGACCGTTGGGTGTACGGGGTAAGGCGGCTGGTTGAGTGACCGGAAGCATATTTTATGCAAGAAGAAGAACCGCAAGGCGTTCTTTTGACGCGCCGACGAATGGAACTAAACAGCGGAGTTGAGGATGGCACATGACAGTCGTGCTTCATGAGCCTGATCGTTACCGGAGAGGAAAGATGTAACTATAACGGTTGGTCAATCGTATGTATGGGACTGATGAAGGAGAGGTTAACCTTGTAAATGAAGGGGGACCCTTGGCGTCGCCATCTCGGTGGCGTCCTCAAGCATGCACCGGTTTTGTACTCGAGGCAAGTTAGACTGTCGTCATCAATTTGCATGTTATCGGAACCGGGGAATATCCGCGACACCAGGGTGTTTGGTTTAGCGCTTTTTAGTTAGGTCCAGTTTCGCTAACTGGGATTGAATGTGAACCGAAGACTTAGCAGGGGATGAATTTATATCACTCTTGAAAGGGGTAGAAGCTAGATGCGAACGAAATAACGAAGACAACGAGATGCCAGACATCATCTAAAGTTCTGGAAGTATGTCAGATCACAGGTCTATATCCGGGGTCAATCTGATAGACCGAACAAATGGATACCCGAATACTCTCCAAAGTTGATGGAATCTCTTCGCGGATTTTCTTCTTTGAGGGAAATCACTCACAGTTGCCAAGAGGGAAGAACCGAGGGAGTGGGGAGAAAATTAAAGTTGTAAGTACATCTAAGGTGGGATCAAACACTCTTTTTCACGACACTCCAAACGCCCGCCATTCCCGAAACGATGGTCGCAGCAACTATCATAGGTTTGACTCCGGCTGACAAAAGGACGATCAGGATCGAAGATTCAAGATGTCAAGACGTAAACTAATTACCTGTTGACTTGTATAGCGCACCTGTCAATGCGCCAGCAGTCATACTACCGAGGGTATCGTGTCTTCCACGCGCAGCATCAATTGAAGAATTAATAGCATTATATACGAGGGCTGTGGAAAGGGAGAACCGAGTGATCTCAGGAAGAGGCTCCCGAAAGGGGAAGAGTGCACGCACCCATAACACCAGCCGAATTACCAATAAATGTGCCTCTTCTTGTGACAGAATTAAGGATGCTATTGATCCGCAGTCTGGTATTTGAAACGGCGAGTGGCCGTCGAGCACCCTCTCGTAGCCCCCACAAACCACCAAGGGTAAGACCTGGAAAAAGGGGTTGAGCATGTGACGGATTCAGAACAATAAGAGGCCTAAGAATGGGACGTCCGAGATGGCGAGATAAGGTGGGAGAGGTGCAGGGAACAAGCGAAGTCCGAAGCGAGAAGAACGGTTTCGAATTGAGTAATTTGAAAGAGATCTGTACCTACCACTAAGATACATGGTACCCGTCCCGTAACAAAGGTCGTCACTCCACCCCCTTGAAGGAATCGCTGTACCGGCGCCAGGGAGATCGTTTGTCTTGTCATCCTCAAGAAGCAAATAGTCGAGTTTGTCTCCCAGGCCAGCCAGGGGATGCAGTTTTACTGGGTCATAGGCGGCCATGAGGAGGTCGTTTGCAGTTGGGGCATGTTCCGGGGACGGGGAAGCGGTGGCCGATCTGGAAAAGTCTGCGGCGCTGAGGACATCGGCCGACGAGGAATGAGACTCTGAACGCGAGTTGGACGACGACATGGCGGAGAAAGAGGAGGAGGTGGCCGCGGAGGACGATGAGGACGGGGGTGAAGACGCGTTTGGAAGTGACGCTAGCCAAAATTTCGAAATAGGGCAGTGACACACGTCCACGTGACTTTCTGCAATGACATACTGCTGTTCAGACATTAAGCCAGTAAAATATTGGAGGATATTGGAGAATGTTTTCCGCCTCACGCCTCGTCTCTCGCGCCTTTACTGCCGGTCTCAGATCCCGCGCTCGTCTGCCAACAAGAACTGATCTAGCCACAAGCACTTCCAGGAGTACGCTTTGTTCACCATTCGCCACTTTTTTCTCAACATCCCCGGCAACAGGATGGGCTACATCCGTAACCCCGCATTCAACCGCATCCGACCCAGCGGAAGCGGAGGCAATACGGTGCTTGGAGCAGGGCACCACTAAGCTCGAGGAGGGCGACGTACAAGGCGCGAAAGAGCTCTACAAACGCAGCGCCGAAATTAAGAAAAATGCAAGCTCGCTCTTCAACCTAGGCGTAACCCACTACCACCTGAGTCTGTGTACTCTTCTACGTTTGCAGAGACCTCATGATTGACGGACATCCAGAGGAGTATGACGATGCAATTGCCGCGTGGAAAGAGTCGATTGCACTTCAGCCATCAAGTCCAGATGCACACACAAGTACGCCGTCTGTCTCTTTCCTCAACTGCTCATACGCCGATCACCACCCCCACCAGACCTTGCAAGTGCTTACATCATCTCCCCCGGTATGTCTCGCCGAGGCTTCATGTCACTCGTACCGCACACTTAACGTTCACCTCAAGTTCCCCGTCCCGATCTTGCTCTCCACCACCTCGAGTACGTTGACCCACATTCTCATAACATAACACTACACCTTGTTGATACGCCCAACAGGATCGCTTCCTCGCTTTCGCCCGAGGATCCTGAAATAGCCTTTAACCATGCCGCTGTCTTGGAAGCTAGTCAGTTTTCATCCCATCTCCACTGCCCTCCTAGCATTGTATCTCATCCTAGCACATTGAAATCCAGCCGGTAGACTGGAAGAGGCGCTCGAAAAGTATAAACTCAGCAAAGAATTTGGCGTCGAGCGGGCCGCCATGCACATACGCAACGTAAGCCCGCAAGTCATACTCTATTCAGCCACACCATGCGTACTCACTAGCTTCATTCCAGGTGAGTGCAAAGATTCTCGGCAAGAAGATGAAGCAGGCAGAGACCGCTTCAGGGAAGCATGACGAATCTCCCTGAGTCTCGTCTCTTCCAGATGTGTCCACGCGACTGTGGTGCTATCCCCTCCCACACCAACCTACCTGCACTACATAATCCTGACTAGATGTTGGCTAATGCCCATTGACCTTGCTTAGATCTAGCAAAAGGCTGGTGACAATGAATACGAATCTCCTTTAGAGATCATTCAGGCGCTTCTCCTAAGCGTAGCGCATGAAGAACCGCCACAGGGATCACACTGGGCGTGCTTTGGCTCGGAGACCGTTAATTACCCTTTGGGTGATACATGTTCAGGGAACGCGCCAGAGCTGGCCATTGGTCACCCATTCATGGATCATTGGCTCTACAGCCCTCTTTGAGCTCCCCTTCGATCACAACTCGGATAGGAAGTGACCGTAATACTCCCTGCGTCGCTGCCACAGCCCTCCAAAGACCCTAGCATCGTGTCTGTCAACTTGATCGCTACCTTCCAAATCCCAACCCAAGACGTTCTGATTTACGATATATGCTCACACATGGGTATTAGAGGGCATTGAACTGAACAGCAGCAACATGATAACACATTCCCGTTGTCACAAACCACTCCTCGGAGACCCTCCGGTAAACTGGAGGTATACCCTAAAAATAAACATGCCCAAAGGGCCCCGAAGGCTGAAATCCAGGCCCTTCCTTTGACAACATTACCGTGATCAATTGACAGCTGTCTTACTCTTACGTTCAGTTGAATCGTAATAAATGACCAATACACGGTGTGCTTCTGAAGCGAAACAAACGGGGCTGGGTTATGTGCATACGGTGAGGATCCACACCTGCACACGACATTTGCTGGGGTGAGAAACCGCAGCGCTGACCAATCCTTCGTCGCCATGTCCTTGGGTTTGCACCGCAGGAAGAAAGAAGATGAAAAAAAAAAAGCAATGTCACTGAACACAGCCTTGGTGACGGAGTTTCCGTGAAAGCAAAGGAGGTCCAACAAGTTGGCTAAACTCTTAAATTCCAAGTCCGGGCAACCCAACCCTATCATACCAAGTCCATTCAATGAATACGCAGTACTGTGGATCACACGACAATCTATACTACTATACTTTTCGATTTCACTTTGCGGATAAAATTCGAGCGGAGGTGGGAACGAAGCCTATTTCTGTAGGGATGCCTGACCGTATTTTTCTCCGGACGACATGCATTTAACTATAAGCGACACATATCCATTATGAAACTCTGTTATGCCCGCTGGATCTTGGTTTTCTGACGGAAGTTTTGAGGGTAGCTGTGGAGCCCCAAGAGTACCCAAGAACCGGCCGCGGGAAATGCCAGGATAAAGTCATGCTTATCCCGAGGTAAAGTCTTGCAGGGGTGGGTATAATTGGGCCGGTGAGGGGATGGGCAAATGGTGAGTCGTTGCTCCGATCAAGGTATGTTT
This sequence comes from Podaxis carcinomalis, assembly GCA_018524395.1. Taxonomy (NCBI): domain Eukaryota; kingdom Fungi; phylum Basidiomycota; class Agaricomycetes; order Agaricales; family Agaricaceae; genus Podaxis; species Podaxis carcinomalis. The sequence goes on along the minus strand of JAEUWJ010000826.1, from coordinate 39,410 downwards.
GGAACCAATGGGTTCTGACGCCTGATGCCTAATCCCTAACATGGTGTTTGATATAGGGTCGTACCAATTAAATGGCTGATAGCAAAATCAATGGCTGAAATTTCAATACATAGACGTTATGTATATTTCGTTAATCTCGAGCGCTCCTCGTATCACCGACGAGTTTGATAACTAGCGTATGTGCCGCTCTCCAGGACCTCCAACAGAACTCATTTCGAGTGCTGCATGAATGAACGTTTATTATTAATTTGATGTTTTTTCCCTACATTTGCGCCCAGGCCATTGTTCTCGTCGTCGCGCTTCGGCGCCACCATCGAGTTCCCCGCGTCTCATTGGTAACACCGGCACCATATGAACAGGATGAACGAGGATAACTACGAGATCTCGACTGCATCAACGCTTCATTAAGCTATAACCGTCCCCATCGGTACGGACACCCGATGACACTTCCGGAACTGCAGCTGAGGCAGTGACTTCCTGAGCTGAAACTCCCGTAAAACTTGTGGGATGTGGGCCAGTGTCATAGCCACCGACTCCACCACGTCCACGGGCATGCACCTGGTGACCTTCAGAAGGGACCAAGTTCGTATCACGCCAACTTTCCCGATCTCGCCGAGGATCGTATAGGGCGGGTCGCGAGGAAGAAGATGATTGGGAATGTGGAGTGTAACCAGATCTTGCTCTTCCTCTATGGCGGCCCGCAGTCACCCTCCCTGGAGACACGGATGAACCATGTCCCTGCCGCTGAGAACCAACGACACCCCTACTCGATCCACGGGATATGTGAGCAGGAGGAGAAGCAGAGGAATCGGAACATGAAGCCGAAGAAATAGGCGGGGGTAATATTGCAGGCGAGCATTGGACCCGATGAAGGATTGAGGATATATCCGACTTGGTGTAGTATGTAGCAGGATATTCCGGTTCTATACCCAAGGAAGCCGAATTCAGGTCGGAGTTCCCACTTAAAATAGGGGCTGGAGGCGGTTGGAGATACAGAATACGGTCATATCCTTCACGAGGGTCTGGATGACGAAAATCTTTGGCGAAACGCGCCAAGATCGGGAGGCCCTCTTTTGCGGATTTGATGGTGGGATGTGATGCTCCTGTTTCGTTCCAAGACAAAAGATACGACGTCAGAGATGAAATATGGAAGAGCGAGATGAAGATAAAATTAGAGATAAAGGTGAGTTCAAAGTTGGAAAGACAAAAGAAAGGAAAACAAGGGGTTGATCATCATCGCGAAGATGATGGACCCCCTGAGCATGTGTGCCCAAAGGGAAGGACGTTTTTGAAATTGTGGTATATACTCACTGTTCTGGAGTCTTTGAGCGCAGACCTATTTTGGCAGTGACAAAAGAAAGGGATTTGGTGAGCATCCAAATTTTGTCCCAAAGAATGAAAGACCTAAAAATGAGAAGCATATACTGGGTGGAAACCCGACACATATGCGCCTTCTCATCTAGGCAATGCGCACTCTGTCCCGGTGCGGGAGTAGAGTGAAAAGAGAAGTAGCTATAATTCAAACTAACCTCATAAGGTGTGTTGAAGACAATAACCCAGACTAAAGTTCCGGGAAATTTGTGGGCAATCTTGATCCAGTGTGACCTCTGTCTAGATATCGATAAAAGGAGACGTTGCGTCAGTGGTCTGATTGTATGCAAGTCAAACTAGAAGTTCAGGGCAGATTTGGACCGCACAATCCCTTGACATACGAAGTTATCGTCATCGTGGTTGGATCCAGGCGCGGTGGCGCCATTGTGTGGTATGTAAGATGGCTTGACGCAAGGACTACTCACTCGGCGTTGAAGTTCGTCCGGTCAATGCAAATCGAGTACCCCTTGCCCAGAAACTCCCTCGCCGCATTCTCCACTGCTTGCCTATTTCCCAGTTCGTCCTGACAGCACCTCCGAAACTGTGGAAAATAAGCCTGTAGTGCGTCCGCAAATGTAGACTATCATCGCAAAGAAATAGCAGGCATTCATGTGTCAAAGATCGAACGGAAATTAAGAAGGCCGGATTATCACTCACTTTACCGGAGGCGATAAGCCCGCAGAGTATGAGGACGATCTTATCCTGCGTATCGAACTCTTCTTCGACTTGAACCCTGGGCTGAGTTTCGGGATTGTTCATGGCTAACATGGTCTAACTTCCATCGATTGAATGTTGATCGGGTCCTGATGTGCCCGTCAGCCTGTCACACATTTATTGTATGAAGGAAAGTATTCATTATTCTCGAATATTTTGCTCAGCTACGCTTAGGAAGGCTGCATGGTGAGCTTTCCACCCTTGTCGCCAAAGTCCTGCATGCTCCTGCTCCCTCATCAAGACTGCTGGTTATGCTGTGAAAGGTGGGCCCTTGGTCATCCATTTTATCTGCTCGCAGCCATTGTCCACACGCAGTTAGTGGAGCTTGAGCCCAGCGACGTGGTTAAACTCTGTGCAATGCTCCTGCCAGGGTCCTTTTGCTGACCTCTCTCTACACTCTCCTTACTCCTCAGTATTAGGCACTTATTTTATTTTACTTTCCTACTCAAGTAACCATTTTCTAAATTGAAGTATCGAGATTGTAAAGTACTTTGATAAGTGTGTGCCAATGGATAAAGAGTGATGTAGTATTATAACATGAATATTTGGGAGTATTCCATTTACTGGCATTGTCAAGTACTCAACACTGCACTTGCTGATTGAGAACATATATTAACTTAGGATAAAAATTAATGCAGGCAAGCTAGTGCGAGTGGATAAGACACTAAGGCTGAACGTGAGAGGGTATTCGTAGAGTACTCTGCAACAGTGATAACGACCATTCCCATCTGGTCCCTCCTCCAGCATACTCTTTGTCAGAACTGGAGAAGCCATGGGAGGGTGGGCGTGTTCCCACCTGGGCGGCTGGTAGCGGAGCTAGCTTGCTGGTCACTCGAACACAAGTTCAGGGTACCAGGGTGCATGAGCTGATCGCAAACTCAAGAGACTTCACCGCTGTGCCCTGTGTATTTACTGAATACTTTCAGGACCCCATGCACAGCTTCATATATGGCAGGCGATCGATCAAAAACAGACCATGTCCCTCTCGGCGACTGTACTTGTCACCTTTCTACGAGTGTCGCTAGCTTCTCCCGGTTGATGACATGTGGAGAGCCAATAGGCGCTGTAGGTCAGGTAACGTTTGCCAACTACCCTGGGGTGGGTGATGAGTAGCCGAAAGTCTGTGTATGGTCTCAGTACTCTGATCTTACACGTGTAGTGTCGCTGTGTGTGCCATGAATATCGGACTGGGCCAAACTGAAAGCTGAACGGTTACCAGTGAAGCGTCCAGTGTCAGACGATCATAGGAGATGACAAAGATAAAAGCCTCCGCGATCCGATTCGCCGTCAGAACCCTAAAAGCATTTCCAACGACGCACAATCAGGGTGACTTTGAAATGGATCTACCCACTGACGTTTCTCAGGTCCCAAATGTATAGCTGACCGCTTCCTTGACGTACACCTTAAGTGGGATTGCTCCAAGATCCCCGCAGCAGGACCTATGATCCCTCAGGCTGCCAATGAACATGATTTATCCACGCCTCCTGGTCGTATTGCGGGAATAACACCATGTATGGCACGATTACGAGTTCATGTCCGTATATTCTTTCCCCATAAGCCTAAATTTTGTTCGTGATGTACATGAATATTCACATCCAATTACACTCAACCAACGAACATGCGTGCATTTAGTATCGATTCCCCAGCATGTGTGTACCCTATGCGTACCCAGCACATTTATCGAATTAAGAACCAGAATCAGAAAATCCAGGTGCACATCTCCAGTCCAATTCCGCCGACGGTGGTCCAAGAACGCAGAAAATGCACCTGACATAGGGAGCGAATCGGGTTGAAAGGCAAAGGGGGTAGGAGTGCGGAAAGAAGGAACAAAAACGTGTGCACAGAATGGACAGAGGAAGTTAACGACCATTGATGGTGGCGACGGAGTCCCTTCGCCCTGTCCCTGAGGGACCGGCAGCAGATGCTGCGTCGTGAGGTCCACTAGTGTTTCCGCTTGCGGGTGCAGGTGGCAATCTGTTTGGATGGTCAGGGATAGTGTCAATCTCCTTCTTTGCTTCTTCCCAAGCTTCTAGATTCTGTTTAAGGGAAGGTTAATACCGTATATATCACCAGGTGCACGAGGGGCTGGGGGGGATCGGCGAACCTTTTTACACCACTCACGATGACTTCGTGCCATGTTGATTGCCATCTCCCGTAGATCTGCGACTTTCTGTCGTTGGAACCTGTCAAGGTCAGCCTGGATTGTAGAACTCGAGTACTTCAGATCCTGGGTCGATAGATGAAGGGCATCCTCCAACTAAGGTTGCACCAAGTCAGACAACCTCAAATACAAATTTGACTTGATCACGAACTTGGGAGATAGCTTCCCTGGTCTTCGTAATTCCGTTCCGGCGGGCAGTCTCCGGATCCACATCCATCATACCATGCAGGGTATAGCTGAGGGCGTTCAGGAGACCCATGCCTGGGGGTCGTGACTTCCGCCGAACAGGATTGGGTCCTGGGTGTGGTGGCAACGCCGCTGGCCAGGAACTCGCCGGTCCATGCTCCACATTGGTTTCGTTAGCCTCTCCTTCCTCTCCCGCGTTCTCCGGGCTCGATGGAGTGGAAGCTATCTGCTGGTGGTCTTGCTGATTGGATTGCGCAGTCAACCGTCCCCGGCCAAGCGCTTCCTCCAGTCGCTTTGCCTCCCGTTCACTTTTCTCTAGCTCCTCTAGTGACTCCCGTTTATTGGAGAGAGCATCCTGAGTCATTTCGTATTGTACGTGTTTCTGGTGCCGATATGCCAGTAGTTTCTTGATGATAGAAGCGAATTGAGAATATTCGTGTAGGGGTTCTGCCCAATTTTGTTCCAACTCTTGTAACTGTCATAGCATGTTCAATTGTTATGTGCGGGAGAACAAGAAGCTCAATAGCTCACCAGCTTCGTGGTGGACATGTATGTAGCATCAGCGGCTTGTCCGGTCTTCTCGATAGCAGCAGACAGCGCTCCTGTTTCATTAAGGCTGAAACCGTTCAACGCGGCACCTAGATCAGCATGGTCCTGGGCATAGTCTGGTCAAAATCAATTAGTTTGTTTCATTCCGCTTATCGAATTCATAAGTACCAGTCCAGCGTTTGATAACTCTCCGGGTGACCTTCTCCATCGGACCGCTGACATGATTCGCAAACTTGTGGGTAAATGCTTCGGAGTCGAGGAACCGTTGATCGGGGGTGCGTAGAGGGTGAGCTGCGGATGGGTTGGGAAGGACAGTGTAGGCCGGAGAAGCATTCTGATCTGTTGGATTATGGGAAGGAGCCTTGAGGATGTTCTTTGGTAGGAGCGTAATAGGCGGCGAGTTCAGGACCTCCGTCTGGTTTCATGAGTCGTAAAACCTGTACGGAATGACTGCCGTACGCACCCATGACACTTCTCCGTCCAGAAAACGGTGGAACACATGTTCGTTGGACAGGATAGGATGACGCGCAATGCGGTTCAGGAAGGTCTGCAACATCCGTTTCCGTCGTGCAATCATTGCCGCGTCTTCTTTCGCCTTTGTCTGCTTGACGGCGTAATCTCCGATGGTGTGCTTTGACGGAATGGGCGGTATGATCAGGGTTGGGTACAGTTTCACCATGCTCTGCCGGAATGACTCAAATTCAGAGTAGCGATGTCTGGCCTCCATATTCTAGAAGTTGTATTAGAAATGTTCTATTTATGTGAACTGAGGGGGTGTACATACTCCAGTCGTGATTACATAGACGATGTACGGTGAACTCGAATTGACCGACGTCTTCTGTGCGTCTGTTATCTGACACAGCAGTCAGACAGGGCGCATTTGATGTTAGAATAACGCACCAAGATCTCCACATCTTCTCCAGAGTGCAATAACCTATCCGTTCTACAACAGAAGTCGGACTTGTAGTTGGTTTGTTGTGTTCTGTGAGTGCCAGGCGAGGGGAAAGGACGAGACTGCGACCTCGGCGAAGTGGGCGAGAGTTGATCGGAAGGCGGTTCATAGAGGGCGACTTTTGAAGTCGACGATGCTTCTGAAGGCAGATGGCTGGCGTCATCAAAGGGGTTCTCGTCCTCAAAAGCGTCCATAGCTGGTTGTCTCAAAGCGAGAGTTGTCCGAAGTTGCAATTACCCTAACTGCCTAAGTAGTGGCGACCTTGCCGCTGAGCTGGCTTCTAGCGGGGTTGTTATTTGCTCTGACGTGCTTGTGCGCGATGTAAAGGCAGCGAGGAAGGGTGCCGTCGGTGTTGGGATAGGTCACAGAGTGCGTAATGGGTCACTGCACAGGGATATTCATATATTCATATTTGGTCTTGTTCCTCCGCAGTGGCTGGCTCCGTCCCTGATCCCACGTGAATATTCACAACATCAACTCGACAAAAATATATCTATCCAAATACTCGGAATCCCCCTCGAATGGCCTCCTCAACCTCATTTGTCCTTTCAGGTCCTAATGTACTTGGCTCGTCTCCTGCGGAGTCGTCGAATCCTTTACCAAGCAATGACGCGAACAGTTCGTCGATCTGTTCTTCGTGCCAGGCACCAACAACTGGCACTGGAACCATGAAGTTCTGGAGCTTCTCATGTACCTCATACCTGTTTATTGCATGTCAGTGCAACTTAGAACAGCAATGCCAACTATATCAACACGACATACCGTAGTTTCCTCCCCTTGCTCGCCTTCGTGTCCACCTTTTTCTTAGCTTTCTTCTCTCGCTGCAACGCCATCCAATCATCCGCTCCACCGGCACCATCTCCACGAGATTCGATGACGTCTCGTAGCATCTGTTGGTAAAAGTCCGTGTCATCAAACACCTCAGGATCTTCCTCTTTTCCATCGGAGGTTTCGTTTTTAGCTTTACTGCGCAATATTCGAGTTTTCGCCAGTAACCGAGGGTGGTCTAGTAATGCTTCGTCCACCAGCTGGACCGCGGACTTGACCTGCTGAGAGTTTTTGGAAAATGCGTTGCGGTTTGAAGGCAGTAAGACTGAGGGTGCCACAGCTTGGATTTTGGCGGACCATTTTGCGAGCGTTTGGACAAGCCATGGATGGAGGCTATGAACTGGTCAGCCTCAGGATAACCAGGAACGGACTCATGGGACATACGCTTGTTCTAGCTTTGAGGTACTAGAGCTCGCCTCAGTGAAATAAGCACTATATTTTTCAATCTCATCGTCCTCTTGGATCCTCCGTTTTTTGCGTGGCGGTGGCGTAGCAACTTCATTCATAGTAAGGATAGTCTGAATAAAAAGATGGTTAGAAAGCTGGACGATAAAGATCAATGGCAACAGCGGACCTCCTGTAGCTCGAAGAGATCCTCGGCTAGTAGAATCGACTCTTCGAGATATTTACGTAGATCCTCCTGACAATCTGGTGATTCCAGCAGACTTCGTGATCTGGACTGCGAAGCAGGTCAGTGAACTTAGGGTAATCTTAGATGAAAGGTCCGCGCACCAATGCGACCTGGTTTACAGTCGTTACAGTTTTTTGCAATCGAATCCGAGCATCAAGGAGTGAATCCCAGATACTCTGGTCTTCTTCAACATTCAAGAAACGTACAAAGAGCCTCCGTGCACTCACCAGTTGTCTTATAACAGCCTTCCCCTTCCTCAGATCCTCCTCTCTCGTCTTTTGGAGCGTGTTCTTCAAATCATCCGGCTGCCCAGTCTCTTCCTCCTTTTTCCGTTTTGTCGTTAGCGAAGCTTTCCGTTCTTGTTGCTCTTCCTCCTCGCTCTCTACTTCATCCCCACCTTCCTCTTCGCTATCCGAAAGCACGTCATCATCCCATTCCTCACCCTCTTCCTGCAACCCTTCACCATCGTCGTCCGATTCCTCTTCACCCATTCCTTCGTCCACTCCTTCACTTTCCCCTTCCTCCTCCCCATCTTCATCTTCGCCTTCGTCATCCGAAATCTCCATCAATTTCTTCCTGCTCGTTTTCACACCCTCATACTTTGGGTCCGTGATGTTATCATGCAATTTTCGTAACGAACTTGGCCTAAATCGCAATCAAACCATTTAACGCCAAAAGAGACGCAAAGATAAATCAGAACTACAACACGCAGAAGAACAAGGTGAGTAACGCACCCGACTTCAAAATAATGTTCCCGGGCGGCTGAAGATGTAATACGGCCTTCATCGTCGGAGCCCCGCTCATGGATCGTCAAATCCTCAGGGTCAAAATCTAGCGGTTCATATATGTCAATCGACCAGACTAGTCCGCATGATCCTGCAAATGGCAAGGCGCACCAACTGGGGCAGGCTGGTCTAACTGAGCGAGTTGTTGTGCAAGTGAAAGACCTGTTTCATAAATTGTCACGAAGTTCTATTTCGTTCGGGAAGCGGAAACACTTACGCTCCGTCGTCATTCGGGTGACAAGTTCTCCGTCGTAATGACACCAAGAAATGAGAATAGGAGAGGGCCGATTTAACTGGTAGGTCTCTTCGCTCACGGCTCGGAAATTCCATGAATCGTAAAAATACAGTCACGTGATACCGACTCTGTGGATTCTATATTTGAATCCACTCTTTGACAATACTCCTTTTCTAAGACCGTCAGCAGATAGAGTATATATGTTTCTGGCAAATGGACTCCTTCAGCTCTCGTACGCATACGTCGAGTGACTGAGGGAGTTAGGTGACATCTATATTCCTATCATTCGTAATACTCATTATGTGCTACCTAGTTCTTCAGGTACAATTGAAACAGCATCCGTCGAGTGAGGACGATTTCAGGAGACTGCAAAGTAAGACTAGTATCATTTGAGCCCTACCTAAGGAGCTGGCGTCGAGACCGCCCTGAAAGTACTGTTTGATGTCATACATTGTGGGATTATTCATGAAGTCGTGGGCGTTTTTAAAGAAATGGGTCTTCGAACCCTTAGCCTGGCCTAGGTTTCCATACCTCAAAATGTGTCACATAGAAAGGAACGCCCGAGGAACTAACCGTTATTCGATTGTGGTGTCAACCTGTTGGGGTTCCACTTCTCGAGCAACATTAACTCAATGATAGCGGAGAAAGGTTAGGAACTCACCAGCACTTTGAGGATCCTGCATAGCCATCAGCCTTGTGTCTACAGATGTATCTGCTACAAGTTAGGTTCAAATAAAAACAGCCGCAACTGAGAATGACGATCATTTGTGTGGGTTGATTGGTCTATGACCGGTGAGACCTGACCGGGTGGTCGCGAAAACATCCTTGAGAATAATCTCTTTACTCTTAAGGTTCTTTCTGGATGACGGGTAGTCCCCTTAGCCATTTGGACGCAGCGTGCGAAAGAGATAAGGAGATGGGTGATGGTAAGCTAACGGGCGTACGAAGAGCCGCAACGTGTACTACAGCCTACTTGTACTCCATGTGACCTTGAGCGCCCATTGCTGTTTCAATGAGCGTTCAGCCGTCTCGGTGAGCGTCACTCGAGGGCTGAATTCACTACCGTAATCCTTGTTGCATTGATCTTGGTGATCATTGGGAAGTTAAGCTTGGAGAGAGCCAAAACAGTTGTGGTTTCGAAAAAGGGTTACACAATCAGATGCCGTATTCCCTACTACGGGTGAAAAAAAAATGAAAGACTAGCGCCAAGGTTAGATTATGGTATACTTAAGCTACAAGACTGGCTGAAATCTCAGATAAGTGACATATCCACCACACCTGTCCTCTCCATTTCTTCAACCTTTCTCACCAGCACCTCAAAAAGTATACTTTTTGGTCCTCGCGATGTTTCAGGGTTACCGCCACCGATTCTACTCCCATGCAACTCCTCCGCAGTCAACATCGGTTGCGGTCGTGACAAGTCCATCATCAATTGCCTATACCGTTGCCCGAAAATTATGCCTTTGCTGGTCATTTTCATCATCAACCTCACATCTCTCTTTCCTGGATCCAAAGCTGAAGCTTTTCTTCCTCCCATGGCACCAAACAATGTGTTAACCCCATTGTCAGCAGTGCCACTCTGCATATCCATGAGGTCACCTTCCCCATCAAACTTCATCAAATCATCCAAAACAGTGTTTGGAACACCCTCCTCTTCTTCCTCTTCCTTCCTCACCTCCCTCACTGGGTCCTGCACCTTCCCCAATTTAGCCTTTGCCTTTTTCCTCCTTGTCATTGGGTGTATCCCTTGACTAGGAGTAAACCCTTGTCCTTGAGACATTTCAGGCTCCTGGCTAGGTAGCCATTCATCCATGCCCTCCTGTATCAGGTCAAGGAACCTCTTTGACTGCTTAACATGGACATTGGAGACCAGGGCACTCCCTGGTCTCAACAGAGATCTACTAGGAAGAAGGGGTGGCAGCAGGGTTCCCAGTGCACTTGAGTTGAGAACAGACTCATCAGGTGCAGTAAAAGACTGAGATGTAGGTTCCCAAGTTGCATGATTGACAGGAAACTGAAGAACCTGCCCATCTATACCTTTGTGGCATTCTTCATAATGCTTGCTAAGGGACTCTGTTCCCTTCAAGGAACACATCCCACATCCTGTTCAAATTTTGCACTTAGTGGAGGATTGATCAAACAACCAACCAACTTACCAGGAACTGGACAATTAAATGTTAACCTCAACAAATGAGCAGAATCGACATGGTCCACAAGAGCCTGCTGACTCATGTGTAACTGCAAATTACACTTGGGAAGACAGCAAAGAAAGCCATCCTGATAAAGTCAGAAATGTGATTTCTTGGCAGAAGAAAGATGTAAGTACCCTAGTTTCACCACAGTGCATCATGTGAAGATGCTAGGAAGGTGAATAAGTAAATTGACTCTGGCTCTCCAAGAAAGTTCAGCAAACCTTCCTCAAAAGTGTCCATGAACCTAACAAAACTTCACATTCCACCTTTGTACCAGCACCCCAGTCACATTTCACTGGGTTCACTGTATTTTTGGCAAGCTCTACAACGCTGTCTGCGCTCATTCGAACCTGAGAATGAGCCATCAAACCTCCTGGACACTGAAAATTGGTCGCAGGATGTATTGGGGCCATCTATAAAGTTCATGCACTGAGATACAGAACAGTATACACCCAAGTCGGAATCCGCTAAGGAGATATGACGGAGACCCTCAGAAACGAGATGGCCGAGGGACAAATATTGAGGGTGGTCAAAGTGAAAGGGCAAGGAAATGTGACTCATCGCGGTCACGAGGCGACCAACTTTAATCTCAGTTCAATTCTTTGTGATAGGCTTTTGATGCCCTATACACCTCATACACCGGGTCTGACCCGTTGATTCGTGCCTCAGCACCACAGGAGGAAGACTGTTTCTATCCGTGGTAGGTTCCCAGCGCTGAAAAAGTTTACATCTACAAGTTGCCTTAAATGGTCAAAAGTCGTCATTTACTCAACGCCTTCAACCTAGCCTCAGCAGCTCGTGCCCGCCGTTCCCTCTCCACTCTTGCCCTCATTTCCGGCGTCAATCCAGCAACACCCTCAATAGCGCCAGCAGCACCTCCCAACCTCCTCGGACCATCCAAGTTTTCTTGCTTCGGTGCAGGTGCAGGCACTGGCTCCGGCTTCGGCTCAGCAACACCAACGGCAGCCCTCTTCGCCGCCGCTTCCCTCTCTCGCTCTTTCACTTTTTCTTTCAATCCCTTCCGGCGTACTTTTTTCTTCTCCTCTCGCCCCTCTTCCATCTCCTTACTCAATCCACTCGGCACCCTCGCTGCCCCGAGCCAGTCCCATTTATCGGGGTATGTAGCGGCACATCGACGAAAGATGTCACGGACAGCTTTCGCCTTGGCCAAATCGTATGCCACTCGCCTCGCGCCAGGTTTCAGGGGAACCTTCTCCCCCTCGTCTTCTTCCTCTTTGCCTTCCGCGCCTGCGTCTTTATCGTCCTCGTGAGACGATGAAGGGATAGGGATTGTAGGGTCCGCATCCTTCTCTTCCAACAACCACCTTACGATACTCTCACTCCCTACAACAGCAGCAGCTTGTAAAAGTGTCCCCGCTCTCCTCATCCCGCCGCCAGCATCCACGGTGGCATGTTCCGGTATGAGTGCGTTCACGCCACCCAATGTATCCGCCTCCCGCTCCCAGAACGACTTCAACGCCTCAAGACGGTCTTTGGAGATCATATCCAGCGCGCGGAGCCATTTATCTTTGAGCACCTCTTCCTCCTTCGTGAGTTTCGGTTTCGGTGGCGCAGCCGGTTGCGATGGGGGTTGAGACGTAGGTATAGGCACGGGTTTGGGTGGTTTGGGTTTGATGGACGCGAGATAAGCTTCGTCTTGTGCTCGGAGCTCTTCCTCTGTTAAATGCGAGACTTTTGGTCGGGTAAGCTCCATGAGACAGCGCACCAGCTCGGATTGCGTCTAAGGAGACAGACAAGTCAGATCAGAAGTAGCGAGGGTATGACTCCAAAGCTTACGGGTCGACGTGTTGGGAAGGGAAAGGTCCTAAGACGATCATCGCCTTTCGGTATCGGCCCCTCGAAGTCCAGGAATATGCGCCGGTTTGAGGTGCTAGCACGGATCCATATCCGCTCGCAGGCGTCGATGTCCTCTGCCCAGTCAAGGAGGAGATTGCGGATGTCCTAAACTAGGGTTAACGGCATAGATAACGCGAATGCGAGAAGCGATACGTACATCACGTAGTGCTTGCTCGCCATATCGACGCAGCAAGGCACCGGCACTCTTCGCAGGGCCCTTCGCGTTATCGTTAAGGGATTGCGACCCACCCTGCTTTCTTCGCGCTAGAACGTACAATTAAGTATACGGAGCTACGACAGACTTTCCGAGAGGCGAAACTTACTTGTGTAGCGATGGAAAGTCTTGTGCCTCAGAACTTCCATCTCCGGCTTGGGCTTTTTCGGTTTCTTCTTCTTTCCACCTGCACCTGCAGCGGCCGCTCCTGCTTCCTCCGCCTTTTCCTCGTCTGATTTGCCGACCTTGACAATTGCGCCAGCGAAGTGCCCTCCTGCAACCATGAACATCGCCCAGGTTCTTCCTTCCGGCCCGCCCTTTTGCATCTCCTTGAGCTCTTCCAGGTAGCCATTTGATTGGATGTGTGTAGGAAACAGGGTCTTGTAGATACCAAGCTGTGTCTGGTGTTGCGGTGAATGGAACCATGCGAGAGGTGAATGCGGAAGCTGTTTCTGATTTTGTTGTTCATCGTCGGAGGTCGAGTTCAGATGGGCATTAAGACGTTTTGTCTTGTTGATCAAGGTGTTGACTGCGTCTGAGGATCCTTCCCCAGAGGATTCACCTTCAGACGAGGAAGATGCTGAGCCCGAAAGTGAATCTTCTAGCGCTGTATGATTTGTCCCATCAGCCTCAACCTCCAAGAGATCAAACGGAAATACAAACGAACCTTCTACGAGTTGAGCAAACTTTTCTTCGGAGACGGCCTGCCCACCGCTCAAGCGCGTTTTGACATTATATCGATGCCAATCCGAGCGGAAATGCGTCCTCTGTTCATCCACGTCCAAGAAAGCGACGCCTAGACAGACGTTGCACGCCCGGGCACCGGTGTTTGAAGCAGGAGCGCCATCGGTCCCGTCTGGTGCCTGCTTGCCATCTTCAACGGCATTGGGAATAGGGGTCGACTTTGTATTTTGTGGTGGTGGTGGTTCCGAGAGTAATGTTCGCAGGGTCAGGGTGTCCAAAAGTTCTCGCGGGAGGTTGTAGATGTGGTATGCTGTCTGCGCCTGCATGACTCTTGTCTCCTCTGTGTTCTTTGATGTATCCTTGTTGGTCCAGCGCAACAAATCGCGGTATATAACCTAGGCAGATCCAGTCAGAGCAAGTCTGAAGTCATTCGGGCTGAACAATCCTGACTCGATCACATACCTGTTCGGCGATCTCCGTGTTCGCCAAAAAAGGCCTCAATCAAATACAGAGCATCTAATGAAGCCACGATATTGATAGACTGCGCGTTTTTATAGTTCTCTCCTTATTCTCTTTCATCGTCTACAACCATGTCCAAGAGCTTTAAAGACAGGCCGCGCAACGCTCTTTGCCTCTTTGATGTCGATGGCACGCTTACACCCGCCCGTCAGGTATACCCTCCTTTCCAATAGTGGGTTTATACCCCTTGAACCTAATCGTTAATTCCTGTTTCGCGTTGCACAGGCAGTGTCGAAAGAGATGATGGATACCCTCAGCGAATTGCGCAAACAAGTTGTCGTCGGTTTTGTCGGCGGCTCCGATCTTGTCAAAATTGCCGAGCAACTCGAGGCGCTCGGGAACAGCGGTGAATCTCAGTAGCCTTCCCTGCATTCACAGCCAAAGTCTGACTGGTCATCGTTCTTTTATCTCTCTGTGACAGCAATCCACGACTTTGACTATGCATTTGCCGAGAATGGGCTCACGGCATTTAAACTCGGACAACCACTCCCTTCTGAGTCGTTCATCAGTCATGTTGGCGAGGATCGTTACAAGACCCTTGTCAACTTCATCCTTCACTACATTGCTGACTTGGACATTCCAATCAAACGGCGAGTATCCTTTCACCAGAGATTATGTCACAATGTTGAATTACCAACCTCTTCTAGTGGAACATTTGTCGAGTTCCGTCGAGGAATGGTCAATGTCAGCCCAATTGGTCGTAATGCTACGTCAGTAGTCTGGCTCATAACGAGGCGAAATAGCTAATGCGGTCGTATAGGATCGAAGAGCGACACGAATTCGAGCGCCTAGACAAGGTACGAACAATGACCTCCTATCTGCAATCCAGCTCTTCATTGATGACCACAGCAAAACGGCTACCGCGCAAAGTTCGTTCAGGTTCTCAAGGAAAAGTTCTCCGACTACGGCTTGACATTCTCTATCGGTGGCCAAATCTCCTTTGACATCTTCCCCAACGGCTGGGACAAGAGATACGCGCTTGAAAGAGTTCAAGATGAAGGGTTCGACGAGATCCATTTCTTTGGCGACAAAACCAATCCGGTCGGTTAAATGTCATATTCACGGACATATCTGACTCTTATGATCCAGGGAGGGAATGACTATGAGATCTTCGCCGATCCCCGTACGATCGGGCACTCCGTAACTGGTCCCCAGGACACCATCCGCCTTCTGAAAGAGATCTTCCTCCACTGACAAAGGTGTATCAATAAATGCTTGTATCTTACAATGGTCCCCTCAGTCATCAAAGTACCCCAGAGGTGGATGTGGCATGGAGTCATGTTGATGGTAATACACATGGACAGGCGTACGAAAGGTAGAACATGCGCATATGGTAAATGGACCGAACCATCGACGATTTTTGGTGCGTTTAAGCAGCGTTGCCCTCGGCGAAGTTGAGGAGATCAGAGTCTCCAGGGTCAATGACAGTCATGACACTGAGCAAAAAAATTAACACCAGGATGTTCATGGGCAAGCTAATGACACGCACCCAACACGGAAGAGCTTTCCAGCAGCAGTACCGAGAGCAACATTGGTGCCAGCAAAGTGGTGAACAGTAGTCTTGGAGAGCATAGCATAGTACTCAAGCTCAGACTTGCGCAGAGGAGGGCAATTTCCAGCAATCAAGACAAGCTTGGCTAATTATCCAAGAACCAGACACGAACCCAGCAGAGAAGAGAGCAGAAAAAAAAAAAGAACAATCGTCAGCCCAAGGGACCTTCTCAGCCTCACGCTCCAGCCCCCGAAAGATAGGGAACGAAGCATACACACCTTTGCCGTTCCTCATCGCCTTGAGAGCAGATTTGTAGCCGAGGCTGTACTTGCCCGACTTTACGACGAGGGCGAGCCTGGCGGAGATGGATTCGGTGCTCTTTGCGGCCTTGGACTTCTTGGTGGGGGCCATTGCTGACTGCTGGGGTGGTTGTCGGTGGGGAGTGGGTAGTCTAGGGCGGCCTTGAGAATAATACGATCACCGAATTGGTATGTTGTGGTGTGCCGAGTGATGGAACTGTGCAGTTTTTGGGGTTAAGGTTTAAGCCCGGTGCATGTGATCATGTATTTACCTACACGTGCTCTTATGACGCGTGATGTAATGGACGCGTCGCGCGCGCGGAGTGACTCCATCGTAGGTATAGGAGATGAGGTGTTCCGAAATCGGAAACAACTCTTCTAAGTCGAAGATATGCCGTAGTGGGATGGCCTCTCGACGAAAATGACACCGTCCGGCTCACTTCTGTTCTTGCAAACCGAATCGGCGGACAATACAGGCTTCACAGTCCTATGAAATTCATCACGAAGATGCAATTAATCGACAAGAATGCACGACCAGTATGGACGGCGAGTCGTAGGAGCTAATATGATATTATCTGCCTCTATGCAGTTCGCACAACTCTCCGTTTCCGGCTGAACAATGCCGATCTTCACTGCGTCACATTGTCGCAGATCACTCATTCATCAGATTAATCAGCCCTATATCTCCATCTGACAATCCGGGACTAAGCCGTGTACTATACCGGGGTATAACCCTGGTATACCATACGCCTCGCAATCGGAGTCACTATCATGAGGCTTTGTCGTAGTTTTCCGATAGGTTCCTTCAATGGTTAAACCCTCGACACGGACAGCCACGACACCCGCTTTTCAATCTCCAGCCATGCCGAAACCATCCAGGCAGAACTATATCCCTACGTACCCAAAGCTTTTCGTTGTCGACTTTGGCGACGGCGAGTTTAGCTCATGTCTTCGTGCAATAAAGGTTTGCATCATCCAGACTCATTTCGTCTCTCCTCACACAACTACCTCAATGCTCTTCAGAGCTTCGAGGCAGGCGAATTCATGGCCCCCCTTGAACCCTCTCGTATGACACGCGGTCCCAAAGCCTACACTTCTTTTCAATGCGGCCCTGGCCCGAACGATCACGTCCATCTAAATTCTGATTTGGTCTACAGTACGTCCAAGCTTCAGACCTCAAAATTTCAGATGCGGCAAAATAATACATCCCAATTCGCAGCCAACCACTCCTGCGATCCAAACGCTGCTTTCGACCTTTCCTCCCCCGATCCATCTAAATGGCATCTTCGCGCGCTCAAACGTATCGAACCTGGCCAAGTCGTGACATTTTTCTATCCTAGTACCGAATGGGAAATGGATCAACCTTTTTCTTGTGAATGCACGGCCAAGGTATGCCTTGTCTAGATCCTTAACGTCGGTTTCCGATAATCAAATGTCACCTAGACATGTCTCGGCCGCATCCGTGGAGCAAAGTATCTCTCCCCTGCGCAACTAGCCACTCGAGGGTTCATCAATTCTTACATCCTTAAACTTGTATCCGAGAGAGATGGCGAGGCATCCCTCAAATTCCAAAGCCGTCTCTGATCTATCCAATGCACGTCCGATGCATATGCTCGTAGTAAATTAATACTATTATATGTTATCCTATCGACGACGAAGTAAAAGTTGACAGACAAGAAAGCAGGCATAAGAGATCAACGGATTCAGGAAATTGAAGTCGGGAAATCACCAAGCTTCTTCATCAAAACGTTCCAATACTGCATTCGCATCTTCCACGTCCTTCTGTGCCTTCTTTCGCATGTAGAATATAGGGCAATCCTTGCTTGTACACAAGACATCCTGAATTTGGACAGTCAAAGACCGGATTAGGGACCCGGACGACTATCAAACGTACCTGATGTAATGAACCCTGGCATCTTTGGCATTGTGTCCATAGCCGTGCAAATCGCACTTGCAACTCTGAAGCTGTCACCACCTGCTTCTGATACAGCTCTGAAATTCGAGGTCGGCAGTTATTGCACACGGCCCCATCTAAACATGACAAATCAATATTTCTCTCAGGTTGTGGTAAATATCGACTCACTAGGAACACTATTATTTGCCTTCAATGCTGTCTTGCAACCAAGACACGTAACAGTCTTTACAGCGAATTTCATAAGACCCCCAACAGTCGGAGTGGCAATCTGTATAGACCTCGTGTGGTCACCGGACACTATTACATGAAAAGGGATCGTCAGCATCCCCTGATCTTATACAGCTAGAAGGGAGAACCCACGCAGCGAGGAAGCCTTCTCTCCTAGTATAGGCTCGAAAATCCTCATCAATGGTTTCGAGAGCTGATTTTCCAAGTAATATTTCGTATCGATCGGAATGTTGTTCTCCAACACATAGAGGGGATCTTCGGACTTCTCGTATGCAGCCGCACCTACAAAGCACCATAGTCGATTTTCGAGTTTAAGGTCGGAGGTTGGGATGAAAGATACCTTTGATACCCTTGACGATAACGTACGCAACACGATCTCCGAGTGCAGGTGCAGATCCAGCATCACGTTGCTTCATCCGTTCCGCAAGCTCCACGTGTGCTTGCTTGCCGGTGTAATCTACAATAAAGTATAGTCAACCCTCGGAAAATCTTGAGAAAACGGGGTGCTTCTATATTGACCTGACTTTGCCAGCGCTTTGGTAATCACAAGCTGGGACATATCAATCTTGTTCTGTAACAAATCCCCAATGACTTGTTTAACATAACTGAGTTCAAAGTAAGATGGTCCGCATTAGATCAAAGCAAAGACCAACCAACCTCTCAGCAGCTTTGGCATCTCTGTCGATCAGGAGCTTATGCAGACTCGTTTCAATAACGGTCGACACAAGTCTGCAGTTATCTCTGCGCACGGTCTAAGACCATCCTCTTGTTAGTGGTCCTCATCAATTATAATAACATGAGCTAAACGTACCTCAATACCCTTCGAATCCATCTTATCCCACTTCTCCGCTTTAGTCCAGTACAGGCCGGCGTAACGCTTCTTGCTAATGAGTAGGTATGGGTAATAGACCTTCTCGAACTCGAGCTTGATTGGCTTGATGAACTTGGCTGTCACAAACTCGGCAGCTTCGCTTCCTACGTGCAGCGCCTTCTCATTAAAACCGATAACACATATAATGGACAGAACACGCACCGAGAGCCATAACCTGAGCCAGGTCACTTGGTCCAAACTTGACCATAACAGAATCTGTGTCACCGTATATAACTTGTGCGTCATGCGAGTGGCCGTTCACCATGCAATACTCAGCTTCCACTTCCTATCATATTCACGAGTGAGACAAAAATAAGGGAGGTAAGCAGCAGGCACACCTGTTTAGTCTTCTCGATCATTTGACGACCATATGCTGTCACGCTAGATGAGATCGCCAGACAGGGAAGTTTGCCGACGGTTGCTCCGGTGAAACCATACACGGAATTGGCGCTGATCTAGGAAGCATCCACGTCAATTACCAGGCTTTCAGAGAGAAAATCTGATGTTACCTTGAGAGCCAGCTGTCGACCATCCAACACGGCCTTCTTGAACGGGTCTTTCTCCATCTTGAGGTCGGCTTTCGCACGTTTTCTGGCAGAGATGAGATCCTCGAGAATAGTTGGCAGCAATCCCTTTCTCTTCTTGGTGGTCGCAAAGAAGTCTACGGGGGTTCAGTGTGGGCGAAAGGTAACTTCCGAGAAGACTACGCACCCCTGTTAGGCGTTTGGATATAGTCGATATCCTTAACAAGCCCTAGCCTGTCGATCGTCTCCTTGTCAAGCAACGTCGTGTAACAGAGGTTGTGGGCCATCATGATCGAGGGGTATAGCGAACTGAAATCCAGAGTAGCGATCGGCACATCGTAGTAACCTTTCTTCGGCTCGATGACAGTGGCTCCCTCATATGCCTCATCCGAACCTATAAAGGTGAAGGATTGAGTGTATGCTATGATATCAGCTATCTCTTCCTCACCTTCACTCTTGAGTGCTGGAATAACATAGCCCTCTTCATTCGCCTTCCTAAACAGCTGGGAAAGCACCTTGATACTCTGACCACGGGACAGGAGGTAATTGAACGGTACACCAGTCACACGCGCCATTTCCGTGTAGTTGACGAAGCACATCAACTTATCCATTAACCTTTGCGGTAGATATGCATCCTGGAATATAAAAGTATGAGATACTTACTCTCATGAAGCTGCGTATTCATACCTTCAAACAATACACAGCTAGACGACGACGCGACTCAGGCGTTCCATTTTGTAGCTCCGTAATCACCGAGTGATGTACATCTTCCTTCTGCTCCCCCAGGAACTGTGCGCAAACGGAGTTGAGGGTATAGCTCCGTAACTTGTGCTCGCGCTGCATAAATTGCAAAATGTCCATCTGAAGTCGACCGTCAAGCGGTGTTTCTTTTGAGTCCCGCTGACCATAGGCCCTTGAAGAGAAGTGGGTGTTCTTGACTTCCGTCCTGACATCTGAGAACATCACGTCAGTTCCAGTGGCAAGAAGCTTGGAGTTCGCACGTACTCTTCAGCCGACCCAAGAAGTTAAACTTATTGACTTTCAGTGCCTTCGCTCGATCCATCAAGTAGGGGAAATCGAAGTTCGCAATGTTGTATCCAATAACCACGTCTGGATCAACCTGATCAATGAAGTCTCTCCAGGATTGGAGCATCGATTCTTCATCATCGAAGGACAGCACTTGTGAGCCGACAATGTGAGCACAAGAATTGAGGGTAAAGACGTTCCGAATGAATGGTTTGTCCTCTCCTTTTGTGGAAAGTCAGGAGCAATTTGCAACGTAGGAATGACTAACTCACCATGTCTTGTCACCATGTTGGCAATCTGAATAATGGGATCCATGTGAGCCTCTGGGAAGACACCCTTTCGACCGGCACATTCAATATCGAAGCTAAGAATTCGGAGGGGTGCGATTTTCGACCAAGCGCCTTCGGGTGCATGCGAAACGAATGCATCGTATCTGTAATGCTCATGAGTTCCAGGGCACTTCCAGCTGCAAGAGAGGTACCTCATATGCAGTTCAATCTGGCACTGGGAGCGCTTTTGCTGCCCGGTGATTAGTTTGTATTTGCCTGCTGGGACCTCAATCCAGTTCATACCGACGACCTAATGTCTGTTAGCGGAGCCAAAGCCGTGGAGATAGAAATAGTACCTTCGTGTCAATCATGAATCTCAGAGTGAAGACGATGTTACTTTCAAAGGTGGGCACGGGGCCCGCAGGAAATAAGTCTCTAAAATGGCATTCTGCACGCTCAAAGAGACGTAGAGAGAGCAAGACTGTCAGGCTTAATATCAAACATTGAGTGGTAGAATACTCATCTCTGACTTTCGGTAGACTCTTCGGATCGGAAATGGTCAACTTGAGGAAAGGTATCCAATCATCTCCCTTATAACCCCATAGTGTACGCCTGGAAACTTTCTCGACATGCCGCACCGGGTGACTACCGGTGAGTCCCTATCACAAAGTCAAAAACCAATATCCGGTAGAGAAACACATACTCACATTCAGGTATTCTCTGAAAGCATTCATATCGTCATCTTGAAAACCCCGTGGAAGTCCGATGTAGAAATACGGCAGGAAATCCGTAATTAATGCCATGACACTGTGACCCTCCTGCAGACGAAGAAGGGTCAGCGTCATGAACTCGAACAGGGAAGCCCGCACTCACTTGCGTTACTCCATACATCCGGATGCCGAAGTGACCATGGCCGTCCACACCCTCTTCCACATCAATCTGTTGGAAGACTACCGAAGTTTAGCGCAAATGGCACCCAGAGAATGGATACAACACACTTATTGAATCTCGGTTCTGGTCGATGTTACCCAATGCGGGACGTGCCCAACTTTTCGCGCCGCCTTCCGCCTCTACAAACCATCCACTTTATCAATTGTCCAGTCTATCTTCCAGAAACGCCAAAAGCGCACCTGTCGCGTTTGTTTCTTCCTCCTTCTTCAGTCTCTCCAGGACATCTGCGAACGAAGGCTGCGACTGTAGATTTTGCGAAGCAAATGACTTTCCATTCCCTAGCTTTCTCTTCTTCGCCGCCGGTTCCTGCTCTATGTTGGTCAATGTCCTGGTAGGATTACACCTTGAGTTAGCAACACACGTCCATAGACGCGGCAGACGCGTGAATTAAATATGTCACAGACGTACCGTGTTCTTTCAAGAGGTTTGTTCTCTTTAGTCATTTTTGACATTACGCGAGGGCATATGCTCTCTTGTTTGCCGTATAATGCAAGAAATGGCCGCGTATCACAATGTTAGATAGATAGGAGGACAGATGTGAGTGAAGGTTAATGAGGGCAAGGGTGGAACACTCAGTCTCATCAGATTTGGTGACCGAGTGACAGGCGCGTCTGATCTGGTTACATGTAATATTCATGATACCCAGGTGTGATGGTTTTTCTTCGTCATTCATCGTGCATCATAGCTTGCACTCTTACTCGCGACAGTTAAACTCGAGCAGGTACAGTCGCATTATACTTGGGAGTACAAAACAGACGGTATACAGCAAATGCTCACCCCCAAGTAGTTACATGATCAAATCCGTGCGGGTGCGTCAAAAACCCCTCGTGGGGGAAAAGCTACCGCCGGCAAGGTCGAAGATGAAGAAGTAACTACAAAATATCACACTCCACCTCCCAGGTACTCATCTCCTACGGAAGGGTGGATTAATGATCGACAAGAACGAAAGTATCCAGAGCCCACCTGCGCTCTCCTGCTTCAATTCTTGCCCCGTGCGATGGATCAGGTATGAACAGTGAATCAGGAAACCCTGTTTGCAATCGCCTTCATTGCTGATGACCTTGACTGAAAGGGCGGAAGCCCTAAGAATTGTGCTGTCTATTTTCTAGATTGAACTCGTCAGTGTGGTACATGCCAACTGATGAAGGGAGAACATACCACCCCGTCTTCCCTGAGCTCTGTTCCCTAATCACGATGTCTCAGCTACACGACGGATCTAACCCACAGAAGAGAAAATCGCACCTCTGTTCTATACCCTCTTCTTGTCTTCCTGATTTGATAGAGAGTGCCACACTTGAACGGAAAGAAACTCAAGTACTCTCGTACCCTGATCTCGTCCCGTATTTCCTTTCATTTGGTAGGGGTTTGCACATATGATTCACCATCACGACTCTTTCATTTCGTTAGGGAACAAATGAAAGAATTGTGGTGCTCGATCATACAGACAAACTCTAGACCTTGTTTTGGTTCCCTCCACCTTTCCCGCGACGCCCTCCATCCGCCCATTGTCATCAAGAAGCCCGCCAGCCAACCTGGTTAACGTATCATGGCCGTTCCCAGGACTTTGGACGCCATGTCAGAGGTACGGGTTGGGAACAGGGCTACCGGTGGCAGTATACACGAACAGCTCCGGAGTCGCAAGGAACCTCTCCACGTGAAATCCTCCTGGGAGGGTGTATGCCGAAACGTTTCTCAAGGCCTGTACACGCAGACGTCTTGTGTCGCGGTCTGGGCCGAAGAGCATGGCTTACAGCACTTCCAGGATGAATTTCCTGACTGTTACGAGTTGCATTGATCAGTAAAACACGATCTCAGAGAAAGGACTAGAAGGATATGCACTTTTATGGCATTTCTCGGCATTTCTCGATCATTGTCAGCGTTGTCAGTGCTTTTTCTTGTTCCTGTGTTTGGCTTGTCAGCTCTAAACGTAGGCCGCAGTGGTAAACGAAAGCCGGGGGTGACTTACATTGCTTAGGTTCTCGAGGAGCTCATCCGGCCTATGAAAATATGGTCAGCCGCGACTATGAGTGAGAAAGGAGGGCACCACCCATACTTTGGAATGGAGTTGGTCTCGTTCATTTCACGCACTAGCTGGCGTCGAACAGTCAGGGACGACTAAGAAAGAGGATACACAGCATACTTTTGCACTCAGCTGATCTGCGGCAGTGGCCAGGGGTGTAAGTGCCACCGAAAGATCAATCTCCAGCAGGCGACTTGTTCTTTCTTTTATCACCCTAGTCTGTGAAGCTCATCTTGACCTTGTGGAAACCTAGTCAGCAACGGGGATCTTGAGGGCGCAGAACCGGGGCTGGTCCTCAATGGTGTCAGGGCCGCGCCATGACCTGGTCAACGTCGCCGAGGGGGAAGGCGAGAACCAAGGGGGCAAGGGCGAGAACAAGAGCAGCAGAGCCGAAGGGTAGAGGGGCATGAGTCGGGGGGTGGTGGAGGGAGGAAACAGTGTGGTCGGAGGAAACGAGAACTACCCACTCTACGTCTTTATATATCTTCTCATCATATCCAAAACCAGAATTGAGCGGCTAACTCTTCACACATCGCTATATTTCCCTTTACATTTTTGGTCATGTTTGAATGCTAATTGGTGCACGTTCAGGCCTCTGGCATGCAGGTTACAGCGGCAGAGCGGAACCGTGCTTCTGTTTCAAACTCCGCGAACATGGGAATGAGGTCTTGGAGATAATCAATCAGTTGACATTGACCCCAACAGGTCCTTGTGGGTCCACAATTGCGCCCGGCGATCGCTTATCGCCAGATGGAATGCAGTTGATTTAAGATGCTTTCCCAGTGGTCAAGAACAAAACATTATCGCAATGGGGAACCGGTGAGCAAAATTGGTTCTCCGGAAGCCCAGAACGAATTAGCGCTTGCCAAGCTTTCAATGAATATAAACAAAACACGCCAAATTAAGGAAAACCATTCTCGAAATCTTGTTTCTTAATTTGACGTGATCCCTCGCGAAGTCAAGAACAACTGCCACTGCATCATTCCAACACGAGGAGAGGACCTGTGATCACAAGTGAGGCTCATGCATTACCCCTTTCGAGCATCTAAAACAAGCCAAGGCAGGTACAAACCAAGGACATACGTATAGATTGATGATCTACAATTTTTCTAAGCAGTGTACGTGAATCAGGGCACCGGGTTTGGATTGCATCTTCTCGCAGTTCTCAAGGGTGGCGCAGAAATGGTCGTTCTGGCGCTTATGAATTGGGCTTGGTCGAGCAGTTAATGCCATTCCAGGCCAAAGGGTTCCAACATTAAGGTAATTCGGAAAACCCGTGTACTCGGCAAACCCAGAAAGTGTAGGGATCAAAAAGGGTGTCGTACCACTACAAAATAGTAATACAGATTATATCAGAGCGGGTGTCATATCGATGATGGAATGGGGGCCCCTATTCGCATATTCCGATTTTGATACATAGTTTCTCCCACCAGATTCGTTGAAAATGATCTTCCGAAGACAATAAGCCGAATTGCCCGTGGTGATGGTGACAAAGACTAACCTTAGCTGTGATGCTGGCCCCTAGGAAGGCTGCATACCCATTCCCCGTCTCGCGGTACTCTGCGTAGTAGTCGGGTACACTCAATACACGAACAGAACGAGGCTGGATATCCATCGAAGCATCGGGGCTATACAAGAATGGGGCCAACCTAGACTGCAGTGCAAGCCCAATACCTGGAACGCGCCAAATAATCGGTTACCATGCACCACATGACGAACCGGTGCGTACGCACCTTTAACATGCCGTGTTATGTCTCCAGTAACGACCAATCCCTGCCAAATATACATGCGTTGATTGAGATCAGTCAAGTTGACAGCATGGGCGGTAATTTCTTGTAGTGGGCGTAGCAATTCGTCTCCTTCGCGCAATGGAAGTCCCTCAAGTCCGTTCAGCAGTTTGGGGTCAAAGAGGGGTTCGCACATTCTGTGCCGCTCCTTCCCGAGTGTGAGGGAATGCGAACCGAATTGTACCGTGATCAGATCCATGGCTTCAATTTCACGGGCTCGAGCGAGCTCCGCGGCTGTTGCTTTTGCTGTAGCCTTTTTCTTCATTCCACTTTCTATCACCGCCTTCTCCTTGCCCGCCACCACTATGGCTGCAATATCGGTCACGCCATCGTCCTCTGGAATGGCTGTTTCACCATCTGAGGGTACCTTGATATGACCCTCCTTCCATAGCTGTTGCACGAGTTGCAGTAGTTGTTCCTGTAACACTTCAGGGTCAAGGGGGTTTTCAGGAGGGGAAAGGGTGTTAATAACGTTTTGGTTGGATCGTAGGAGGTTCGCGAGGTAGATTTCGCAATCCTTGAGACCCAAGGATACGCGAGCCTTTGCGTGATGAATGATGAATCCTTCGTAAATGGGCGTAATGTCTGTCTCGTAGTCACCAATATCGACCACAACACCGCTCAGGCTGTTCACGGCGTACATTTGTCCCATAGGTCGTTCAATGATGCCAAAACCGGCGGCATTGAAGCGCTCGAAGAACACCTGGCAGATACGCTCGTACGTAGCCCGGGAGAGCCCAGGGGCAATGGATAGAAGAACGGGTGATTCGTTTTGGACCCGCCGCCGTTGTAGTTGATTAAAGAGGATATACTTCCTTTTATAAGAGTTGTTAATCGTGTCAATGATTGAACAAGTACACCTGAGTGCACATACCAAATAGCTTCGGCCTGCGTCCAATCTGCAATATCTCCTTTCGCAAACGGCCACGAAATAATGACGTCTTGTCCCGCGGCGATTGCTTCATCCAGTTGTGTGCCAACAAGATAATCCGTAACTGCAGCTTTTAGTGGTTGCGGCAAAGCAGATGTCGCTCGACTGTTGGACGCCGTTACAGCTTCAAAAACACTTCCGTCTCTTGTTGGTGCGTTGGTATCACCCGACGCGCCTCTCCGTAGACCGACGCGCGCAGGTATTTCCTGTACAAGCAATCACGAGGCTCGTTTCAGCGCTTCAACTGACAACAAGGACTCTAGAAACGCACCACACTAGGTCTCTTCAGAAGGTCATACAGTCCAAGACCCGCCCTCACAACTGTTCTGCCTGTCTCGATGATGATAACATTTGCGTCGCGCAGAGACATGCTGGGAGAGAATCAACAGGACCGGCACTAAGGTTAGGGTTCGGAGTGTGTGGACTGGTTTCTGGCGTTCATTGAGGCTATCTCCATATGGGCACCCATTTTAGCATCGTATGATATGAACATTCGTCGTTGGACAAGCTCCTGAGATTACCCACCATGTATTCGAAAGTTGACGTTGGACCGTCCGGAGAAAAGCCATTCACAGACTACTCGCGCTGGCGGTTGCTTGCAAACGATGGAGGTCGACACACATGGCACTACCTCAGGACTGATGAGGAGCTCAGGGCCTGGCCTCAAAATGCTGTAGACAAGTTCTGGCTTGGCTTGGACACGGTGCGTTGCTGTTTATCTAGGCTTTGCGTGATCTTACATCCTTCCTAGGGCCTTCCGGACTTGCCACCTGCAAAAGACGCATACGAAGCCGCGAAGAATGGTTACGAGTTTTACAAACACCTTCAGTCCGATGATGGTCACTGGCCTGGCGAATACGGTGGACCTATGTTCTTGCTTCCTGGCCTCGTCATTGGTTCCTATATATCCGGAATGACCTTTAAGGAAGAAGAACGTCTGGAAATGATTCGATATTTGTTTAACCGAGCTCATCCTGTAGATGGTGGTTGGGGCATGTGGGTGTTGTAATGTACTGTGAGGCGCAATTAGACTAATTTCGTTGTTGCAGACATGTTGAAGGAGAGTCGACCTGTTTCGGCACGGGGCTGAACTACGTCGCACTGCGCGTCCTAGGTGTTGACGCTGACCATCCCGTCTGCGTGAAAGCACGCGCCTGCCTCCATAAGCTCGGTCTGTCCAAATCATCATGATGACGATTTATCTCGACTTACGAACCTACACACAGGTGGTGCTGCCGCTATCCCTGCATGGGGTAAATTCTGGCTGTCCCTTCTAAATGTTTACGACTGGGAGGGCAACAACCCAGTACCCCCTGAGCTTTGGTATGCCTTCTATCGACGTCGTTCTACCAACGCTTATTTTTCCTGCAGGCTGCTGCCGGACTGGCTACCGATTCATCCTCACAGATGGTGGATCCACACTCGGACAGTCTACGTACCCATGAGCTACCTGTATGGCATCAGATATACATTCCCCGAGAACGACCTCGTCCGAGCTCTGCGCCAGGTGATTCTCACACTTGTAAAAATTTGACCACTTTTTCTAACTGATGATTTCTCTTCTATTAGGAGCTGTATACACAGGATTATTACTCCATTTACTGGCCAGACCAACGCAATAATGTTTGCAAAGTCGACCTGTACTCCCCTCATTCAAAACTCTTCGATGCCATCAGTGTCGCCCTTGGAGCTTATGAACAATGCACAATTCCACCCTTGCGTGCTGCAGCCGTCAAGTATGCTTATCAACTCATCGTTTATGAAGACGAAAATACCGACTATCAAACCCTCGGCCCCGTCTCGAAAATGTTCAACCTCGTCGCACGTGCCCATGCCGAAGGTCCAGAAAGTCACGCATACAAAATGCACGAAATCAAGCGCCAAGACTTCATGTGGCTGGGTGAAGACGGTATGAGAATGTGTGGAACCAACGGAAGCCAACTTTGGGATCTCGGGTTCATTACGCAGGCTCTTGTCGAAACTGGATTGGCGAAGCTAAAGGAGAACAGGGAAAGTTTGATCAAGGCTTTACACTGGCTTGACGAGGCACAAATCCGGGATAACCCAAAGCACTACCATACGAGCTATCGCCACACGACTAAGGGTGCATGGGGTTTCAGGTATAACCTTGTGTCCTGTCATTTTGAGTGCTCACTGACACATCATGTGCACAAGTACCAAGGAGCAAGGTTATACTGTCAGCGATTGCACTGGCGAAGGTTTGAAAGCAGCCATGTACCTTCAACATCATCTTGAGTAAGCGTTCCCTCGTCTCAATCTGAAGTTCGTCTCACGTCCGCTCTCAGCTTTACTCCCAAGCTAATTTCGGACCGCCGTATGTTCGACGCCATTGACGTCCTCCTCACCATGCAAAACTCCAATGGTGGTTATGCAAGCTACGAACTTATCAGAGGACCGAAGTGGCTTGAGTGGCTAAACCCTGCTGAAGTTTTCGGTGCGTCTTTACTCCCAGTGGAAGGAGGTTCTGCTCACCAAAAACGACTATAAAAAGGTGATATCATGATCGAGTATCCTTATCCCGAGTGCACAACCTCTGTCATCACCTCTCTTGCAATTTTCCGCAAAATCTACCCCGACTATCGCACAAAGGACATTGAGTGAATCGATAATCTTCCTATATTGTATCCAATTAACCCATCATGCAGGCGGACCATACAGCGTGCTATCCGATACCTCCACGAGGCGCAAAAACCTGAAGGTGGTTGGGTTGGTTCCTGGGGCATCTGCTTCACGTATGCTACGCAATTTGCTCTGGAGTCTCTTGCTCTCGTGGGAGAGACCTATGAGACGAGTGAGTATTCAAGGAAAGCTTGCGAGTTCCTAGTCAGCAAGCAGCGCGCCGACGGTGGCTGGGGTGAGAGCTACAAGGTGTGATCCTTCCTTCTACCCTATATCAGGAAAAGGGTCGCTAACGGATTTGCTGGTAGTCCTGCGAGCAAAGCGCATGGGTAGAGCATGAAAATACCCAAGTTGTACAAACATGTTGGGCTGTCATGGCTCTAATGTACGCCAAGTACCCTCACGCGGAACCTATTGAACGTGGCGTGCGCCTCGTCATGTCTCGTCAGCTTCCTGTGTGTTTGCTCTCCCTTCTTCCCTTGTCCTGTTGTCTGACACAGTAGCATAGAATGGCTCATGGCCACAGGAAGCTATTGAAGGTATCTTCAACAAGACGTGCGCCATCGCCTACCCCAACTTCAAGTTTTCGTTCCCAATCTGGATGCTCGGAAAAGCCCACCAATATTTGAGAGATTTGAAAGCGAAGAATACCGTTGGGAGCGGGCATACCAATGGCAAAGTTAATGGGAATGGGCATTAGAATTATCGAAAAATTTCTCGGATATCGTTGTGTTTCGGCACTTGTGTTGCTTGTAGCCTACTGATGGACTTGTTTATCGGTATCTAGATTCTAATATGGCATTCTGCCTTGATACGGTACATGTTACCGGAACAAGGGGAACTAAGCTCTCAGCTGTCCCTGGGGTATGAACTATATATCAATACGGCTGAATTTCCCGGAGCCTTTGAGGACCGGTATTTCAGAAAACCTTGTCACCACGGCACCTGATAAATTGATACTCCAATATCTAACGGATCCACGAAATCTCAGTTCAATCACCTATCATATATCAGTCCTTGTCCACGTGGTGAAATAGAAGAGGTACAGTATGCCGAGGGGACGCGTTGGAATCATTGCGAAGTGTCATAAACCCTAACCCCAAACTTCACCATATCCCTTTCCGTTTGACCCTCATTCCGCTCCGATCCAACAGACTCTGCATCGGTTCAGATGCAATGGATTCTGCGCCCCATGGCGCCATATCGGATGGCAATCTCTAGAGGTCCGACGCTCAGAAACCAATCTTTCTTTCACTCGTCACCGCGAACACGCCTCCAGCTCACCAACATCCTGAAACAGGAAACTCAGAGTGGAATCCCTTCGTTCCGCGAAAAGGTTGCATCAGAAATACATGCTGAGGCGTTTACTGAGAAGGTTGGGAAGCCAAGAGCGGGGAAACAAATTCTGGTGCGTTCTTGATCTCGACCCGTATAGGAACAACGAGTTGACATTTTACTGAGTACAGTTTGTCGCGTTTGGGTCGTTATTTATTTTCAGTTATGCAGCACAGCGGACAAACATTGAGACCGAGTACTGGAAGAAGAAGTTGACGACGCTTTCAACTACGTGGCAATTGACGTCGATTACGACTGTTGACCTGAAACGGGCCCAACAAGCTGAGTTTGTTAAGGTGCACTGGCACAGTCTTTCTCCGCTCCGTCTAAGAGACTCACATACTCTCTATATTATGCGCAATAGAGGCTCCGTGAACGGTTTGCAGAAATCAACGCGCTACTGCAAGAACTTCCTCCAATAATCAGGTCGTGGACAGCGGGTGGCCTTGTTGCGGTCCTCCAGCCCTGGGTGGATGCGTCAGAGGGAAAGAGACTGTGTTGGAAATTGTGCCTGCTCAATGCTGCTGTGTGGGCTGCGTGGAAGATTCCGAGGTGGCAGTCTGCGATGACTGTGCGGTTTATGCATAATCCTCTGTCGGGTCTTTCGTATACGTTGTTGACGAGTATGTTCAGGTGAGTCGTCCTTGACTTGAGGACGATTCACTTGTGTGAGTGGCTTGCTGACTCTTTGCCTCACTAGTCATAGAGGATTCTTGCATTTGATTATGAACTGTCTAGCCCTTGAAGGATTTGGTGAGAGTTACCATGCTTCTGGGAATGTCGGAATGTCGAAAAACTGATGACGCTCAAATAATAGGTTCTGCGGCGTATTATTTCCTCGTCAAAGAGCAGGTCAAGCAACAACCACCCATACTTGAATCAACCGCCGCCTTCCACTTCCTGGCGTTCTTCCTCTCCGGTATGTACCTGGATATACTCTCAAGTATCTCTGTTTGACACGTCTTTCACAGCCGGTCTCTTCTCTGGCCTCGTCTCCCACGTCGTGGCAGCCAAATTCCGCTACCCCCGCCTCGTGGCCCAACTTGCTTCTCAAGCACACAACTCAAAGAAAGTCGACACTTGGGCCGCTGCAGTCTCGGCCACGTCCGGCGCGGCAGCAACGACCGCCGCGAAGAGAACAGCCCCAGATATCCTTCCCAGTTTAGGCGCCTCCGGAGCGATATATGCCTCGGTAACGCTTACTGCCCTGGCATTCCCTGATTCGCAAATCGCATTGTTTATACCACCTTCGTATCCAATTAACATTCAATGGGGAGTTGGAGGGTTGTTGGCATTGGATACGATTGGCATTTTGAGAGGATGGCGGTATGTTTCGTCCTTGGTTCTCGGTGTATTGTCCATTTTGATTGATTTTTCTCATCGTGTCTCTCTTCCTCCAACTACAGAATGTTTGACCATTGGGCACACCTCGGAGGTGCAGCATTTGGTGCGGCTTATTATGCGTACGGACCTGCGGTTTGGCAATCCTTCAGACATGCGTTGGAGATCGAGATGCCAGAAGAGAGATAAGGCCTGGCGATTAGCGATCGTCTAATGTATACGTGATACATCTATATTATACTCGTAGCACACTATTAATGCCTTTCCCGACTCAGGAACCGGTGGTACTGAAGGGGCTCGACGGAAGCAATTGAAGCTTCAGAGCACGCCTACAGCACTTGACAAGATATATACATAGACCTGATCTCTTGACTTGACATATATGTTCCGGAAGATTGAAACCAAAGCTAGATTCCCCAATTGTGCTCATTTACTGACATCGGTAACACAGGGGCAATGTCGCTAGCGAGTTTTGATTGATCCTGTACCACTCTAGTGGGCAGCCTGCCCCGGACGGCAACTCCTTAAGGCGTTCTGGAAAAAGAGTGACACAAGTACAAGCGTGGGATGAAGACCTGATTTGCTGGCCAGATTATTATCCGTTCTTCTCTTGAGTCTCAGGCTAGTGTCATCTTGCGTTTCACTTTGATCCTTCAGCTTTCTTTGCGTGAGCGGAAGAGTGGGTATGCACGCGGAACCATATCCGGGAATACTCAATCCCTCTTCAAGTTACAGGTTTGTAACTGTCAAAATAATGGTGTTGGCTTGGCTACGCCCTACCACTTCTTGCCATTAAAAAGCATGCTCATGTTGCCCCTTTTTAACATGATGTCTACACATAACGGACCTAACACTTAAGGTTCCGAATAGATCTGCAAAGCGACGTTTGCGCGTTGATTCCATCACTCTCAGATAGCTTTGGAGTGGCTAATTGTCAGCCTATCGCGCCATTACTTCTAACGGATCTTGAGTATTATACATATCCTTTTTCAGAGCTACTCAGAAGAGCACATGAACACCGAATCCTCAATAGGCGCCGTCTATGAACCACAGCACCAGACGCATGGACGATCACCAAGAAAGGTCATCTAAGAGATACCCGCGGAAGTTTTCGTAGCCTAAGAGGGCGTAGCGGCGTGGTAACATGTAAACCGCAACTCCTAGCAAACAGTCCTCCACTGAGACAGCATCTCATCCTTGAGCGATGGGCGGTTCGTGATCTCATCCACTCATCCACTATCAGTAGCTTGTAATAATCGCACGTTAAGTCTAACAATCGAACTTCATCCAAGAAATGATAGAAGGATAATCAGACTACAGATGCCAAGTGTTAACGGCATGCTATTAGTGGGTCAGGGCGTGTCAGGCTTCTCGCGCAATGAAGCGAGCCATGAGGCTGCTTCCTTGCCTGACGTCGCTTAAGCTGTCCGTCCTGAGAGGCTCTGAGTTACTCAAGGCGGCAACATGTAGCATAGAGGTGCCTAAAATCCAATGGTTATAGTGGAGTTCTCCCAGGCATTTCTTGGGATTGCGAGAGTCAATCTATAACTTCAGCATGAACTGCCCTGGCTTGTAAACCCCTTGTCCAATGTGCTGAGCTTGTTGAGTTATTTTTAGGCCACCTGACGTCATTTTTAGATCTGAATTTCCTTTGACGGAAGTCGGGCTTCCCAACAGATTCGGAGGCCGTGGTGGCGATTGAGAATAAAATGCCAAGTCTGCAAGCTAGAGCTCGGCATGTTTGTACAATAGTGATCGTGCATCGTGCATCGGTGTTGGTCGGTTTCGATTCGGTAATATGTTCCTTGGCTTGGCTGTGATAGAGATGCAAGGCAGAGATGGTGAATTTGCTGACTTCTGGAGCTCCAACCGTAAGTGGAATGTTTTCTGCGGTTGAACTGGGAGAGGGCAAATTTGTTCCATATGAAGTAAAACACTGAGCCTAGTCTTTCAGCACCACTAGCCCAAAGCCTCTCGCAGCTGCTTAAATTTCATACTCATTTCTCCCTTTGTACTCGTTCTCAGCTTTTCTATCCCGTCTCCGTAATACCAACGGCCCCCACATATACCTTTATCAACAAAACCACCAGCGTTTCTGTAAGCTCTTAGCTATATTACCTGTCGTAAATGCTCTGACTCTCAAATAGTTCACTTGGCCTACCGCTGTGACCGGCATCGAACGTATTGCTCTATCTGCACAGGGTGAACTTCAACGAGTGCTCAGCTGAATAGCAGTTACATTCGGTACATCAGTGAAACGAAGTCTCATTACATCTCTTACTCTAGTGCATATTTCGCTCGGCCTATCTCCATCACTGTCGTCTACTGCCATACATATCGGCAGCCCGCACCCGAAGCTCCAAAGGAGTTCCTCCCTCTTCCACCCCTTCAGGCCGCTATCTCTCAGACATCTCCTGAGACCCCCATCATCCAGACGCGCCAGGTACACCTTGTCTGCTCTGGAAAGATAGTCTGCACAGCGACCTCCACCGTTCGCATCACCGATCCCACTGTAGCCCATTTCTTCCTTGTCGAGAACTACGCCATCGGTCAGATGTTCCGTCGTATCGAGAAGCTGCCTTCCTTCGAGCTTATGAACATCGGCGTCGGTCCATATCCGTGTGATGATCCCGACGTTACAAAATGGAGCCCGGCATCGAATCCGGATTCGGAATCGGAAGAATTGTGGAGGAAGTACAAACTCATTGCCCCTAATTTCGAGTGCGAGATCGTCGAAGTTTTCCCTGATAGGGTCATGTTTATTGGTGGTGCTGCGTGGCTGGATGGAACGAGTAGTCCGCCAGTTCATCTCTATGAGAGATTGGACCAGCACCCCGGTCGCGTTGAATTGACGGCGTAAGAACCACTATGGACCATACTTAATATACCAGCGATCTTGAGAAACATTTCGTCCAACAGTGCACCCGTATTTAATGGAGTAGACAGATTCTAGTCTTCACATAAAACTACGTCAACATAAGCAACAGAACAAAGGTAGCCGTCACGGTTTACAAGAGAGAAATAGAAGCTCCTCGACACTACTCGCTTTCCACTTGATCTTCCAAGCTCAGTCTTTAAGGTCGGGATTGAGACCACGGGAAAATATAATACACGCTCCGCGGGGGGTCTTGTTGGTTAATAGGGCCAACTACCGCCCGATGTTTGGACCGCGGGATGGCCATAATTGCCACCGGGATCGCAGCTTTGGCTTCTTTCACCTTGATCATCCCGCTAAGTGTGGGCGATGTCTTCTTGATGCCAATATCGACAGCTTCGGCTGTCTCTAGCTCTGGAGGTACTATGTCCTAGGAGGCACAATCGGGTGTTGATTTGAGTGAAACATACCGCAAGTTTCTTGCACCTACTTCTATTGATGTCAGATCGACACTGCTAACCTCTGAGATACCAGACATGTCCGTAGCCACGCGACGGCAAGACAGTCTAGAGGATAGCGACACTCTCAGCCTAGCTTCGCTGATTTTCCCCAGGGACGTCGCTTCAAGTGTTACAAGGTCTTGGCCGGATGGAGCCTATTTAATCACGAGTCAGTTCGGGCTCCAAGTGAGAACATGGACTGCATACATGATTTCTGACCCAATCAAGGAACTGTTGGATCACGGGTTCCGCGCAGTCAAACACAGTCGACCCAAGCTCTTTGAAGACATCCTTCACTTGGCTTTTATATTCGCCTACGAGCGTAATCTCCGATGCCCTGGAACAAGTCCCAGCCCGACAGCGGTCATGGCACTTCATGAGTATTTCTAACCAGTCACGTTGTGCAATCTGAAGCAATGACTTCTGGAGCTCGTGGCGGCAACAAGATCCATCAGGAGGCAACCAAAACACGTCGATATCCCTATGCGCTGATTTACATCCATCAGTACGGGTGCCATGTGAAGAAGGCATGCCTTACTACTTGGTTCGTGGATCTGCTTCAGGATCCTGACATAACATCGCCAAATACGCAGTAGCATCCAGTCCAAGGGAATATGATACGAGTCTGAACGAGAAGAATCGCATAGAAACTCAGGGAAAGAAGGATGTAGGAACCGTATTCCGTGTTCTTTTGCTTGCTCTGGTGATGGATAGGTCAAGACTGAGGAGAGTTGGCGCATAGCTGCGTATGCCGTATGTTGTTCCAAACCCAGAATATTGGTTACTGTAAGGAAGTCGAAATTATCCATGGGAAGTATTTGCTGGAGTATATAGTATCCGATTATTGCGTTTGCGTTGTGAAGTGCATCCTTTGGTATATTCGACATAACTTGGGTATACATTAAGTCGAGCGGTTGAAAGTGCGTGGGTTTCGTCCGAGACTGGGGAAGCTTACGAGGCCATGTTTGTGATCCGTCGAAAAACTTGAGGAAGTCTCTTAGGCGAGAAACCGGATTCGCCCCAGTAATGTATGCTATCGGCGCAGAGGCAAAGGAGAAGAACCCGGAGGATGCGTTCGTAAGTTTCGTGAAGTCACTATCGGAGGGCCAATGAGAAGATGATGGTATTAGGTCGGGGTAAGCTTTTCGGATCTTTGCAAATTCTGCACGGAGATATAACTCGACGTCTTCCAAAGCATCTTGGGAATCTAGGAGTATCTCTCGTTCCCAGAAGCCTACGATGGACTCTTTGACCTCTAAGAAGGATGTTTTAAGATGCGCTTGCGGTCGACTGGAGATGATCCATAGCAAAGGGGCAGATTGAGGGTGAAAGAGAATGGAATCACGAATCAAATCGATAAGTCGACATTGATCTGCCTCACTCCCGCACTTGTCCAGGTCATCCAAAATGATCACCCAGCGCTTGGATGCAGTAATACTGCCGTTGGAGAAAGGTTTAATGAAGAACCGTTTGAATTGTTCGTCGATGGATTTCAATAAAACGGCGGGATCATGCGCCATCTCATCTTCGACAATGCCACGATATTTCGGGTCGGCAACGGCGAAGCCATAGGCAAGAGATGTTAAGATCTCCTTTGGATTGTCTGTCCCAGATAGGAACAGAGCAGTAGAAACAAAATTAGGCGACTCGATTTCCGCCAGGCTTTGCATGATTGAAGATTTCCCTGAACCTGCAGGTCCATGAAACCAAATGACACGGGTCGTTTTGTCGCGAATGCGATCGTCAAAGTCTTGAAGGATACGGGTTCGCGTGCCAGGGTGACACCTGGGAGGCGGGTCACGATCGGAAGAGTCGTGACGTGCCCCGAGGATTACATGCTGAAGCATGTCCTTCAGCCCTTGGATCGCCCCTCTATCAATGACACTCGCGGCACTACGCGTGAGCTACTCACCATTCCGCTCGGCGACAGAACCATGGGTGGGCATGTTCCGCAACCCTTCGTCGAACTGTTGGTAAGGAGTAGCACCAGCATCACCGAAGGATTTGATACCCTGTGTTTTTGCCGAGGAATCATCTGTTGGAATATATCCTTGAATAAAATACCCCTATGGAACTTCGGAAACACGGGTACCTCTGCCGCCACTGGTCAACAAACGATGTGACTTAGACGTGTTGGAAGCTTCCTCCGAGCAATCTTGTGAGCGAACTACACGGAGTTCCGAGTCCTCCCCTGGAGAAGGCGGAAGACTTGCAACCTCTGGTACGTCGAAATACTGCAATTCAGGCCTCGGGATGCTAGAACAGCACGAAGAATGTAGTTACCTAGGCATGGGCAAACGGGACCATTTCTCCGTGACGAGTATGGAGTGACAGCTCCGTCCATGTCAAGTGCGCACGAATCTAAGAAATCTGAAGTCTTGTAGAGTAGATGCTGAATCCATTTCATGATTGTAGCGACTTTCTTGGGGCTGTTCGTGGTGTTAGTAGGGATCCTACGAACGTTGCTAGAGCATGTATGACCCCCAGAAGCCTCGACATGAGGGTGACGTACATAATAGTCAGTAAGTATGTAATCACCCGCAGTCGGACCAGCAATTGAGGGTGTCTACACTGTCTAAACGTTGTCGTCCATCATGCCATGATGTGTTTAATCTTATCTATTGTCTATTAGGCGTAGTGCATAGGCGAGTTGATCAGGATGGGATTGGCAGCGATTCTCGATAAATCTACGCATGTGTCTAATCATCTGAATAGACCTTAGTGTGCTGATCATTTTACGACTATTACGCTCCTACCTATCTCAATAGATTAACGATGTCTGAGTGCTAAATATTGGACTCCATCTTCAGTGGCTCTTACACATCAAGCCTGTGTTCAAGAGGATCCTGCGTACAGTAGGGGACAGGGAATACAAAATGACGGATAGCCATGCAACCACAATAAAAGTTGCATCAGGATAAAGTGTGCAGTAACCCGTGCAGAGTAGTAGACCTTAGGCCGAGAGTCTAGAGATACCCGCTCTGGCCGGTATCTTTTTACGAGAGTAGTCAGGTTCATTGCAGGAAGTGTAAGCTTTGGAATTTTCATAGATATCTTGTGGTCGTACAGTGGGCTCCTAGATGCAAATCCACCATTGTGTTTCTGGATCATGAGCCACTGCGATTGACCAAGGGGATGATAATGGAAAAGCATCCCAATGATAATGTATTGTGACAGTTGGCGTCTTAAGGCTATTATCGCCACATTCACGCGATTCATACCAACATGCTACCCAACGTCGAAATCCGATTGGCTGGCGTCATAAGTATTAGCATGATATTTAGTGGTAGGCGAGCGAACTTAGCTCATTTGAGATATGTTCAAGGAAAACTCTTTCTAGGGGGTTTCTGGGTTCATATTCTGGATAAGTTAGAAAAGCCGGAATGCTTGTTATGGTGGAGACCATTCGGACATTACGTCAAGATTTTAAATGCGCAAGCATCATGTGACTACGGTCGCGCATCTCTCCAAGGTGCACCCACTCTTAATGGTGATAATCCCCTTCCAAGATGTATCCAGTCCAAAGTCACCCATGGTGAAGTCTATAGAAAGTAGTCATTTAGAGTCACCTGTAAGAACACAAATAAGATAATACTCAGTACTCGAAGAGTTGCACGAGAACTGAATGTATTCCTAACCTGTAAGAACACAAATAAGATAATACTACGTGATCATCAGTAAAGGAAATAATAAGGGTATAAGATATAACCAACCTCAGTACTCAAAGAGTTGCGCAAGAACTGAGGAATACATCGTGCTAGGCTGTAGTTTAAGTACTCTACAGGACAATAACTGAGTGAGTACAATAGACGCACATTGGCTAGTAACATAGATAATAAGATAAAAGAAATTTATGTGGTCCATGGTCCAAGTGTGTCATGATGACGTCGACATGTATTTGTGATCCCAATATCACCTGCTTGTGAACTCAACCCACAAAGGACCATTAGAGAATGCATACCGCCACTACAGCGGCCGAAGACTTCCATGACCATGATCCCTCCTTTCAGAGGATCTCCCTAACTTTCTGGTTGGGAAGGACAGATCCAAGGGGTAAATTCGGTTGTGGTTGGCGAATTGACCATGACAGGTCTTTCTGGGGGTGTCAGTGAATCTATTTTTTGCATCATTGGTGTTGCTTAAGGTCGCTTCTGTCATGCTGATGTTCCAACTTCTGTTCTATTCCAGCAGGTTTCAATTCAACCAAGACAAAACTTTGTGGGATATTCTTACATTAATGCTGAGGGAGTTGTGAAGTTCCAGAGGTGCATGGTCGGATCCTTGCTGAAAACATCCCCTATGTCCCCTTGTGTGATTCTCTTTTGGTTATCTCCAATCAAGAAGACTGTGAATCAACAACTGCGATCACTCATGTTTCTACTGAAGGAAGGTGAATATGTTGTGAAAATCTGGAGGAGATGGTGGGTGGAATTAATATGGGATTGGGTCCCAGCTTGGCGCTGTTGTGTGATGTTGTTACGGACCCCATTTCTCGTCCGTTAAGCTTTCGAGCCCTAGTTACATGGCT
>JAEUWJ010000825.1:0-10980 GCA_018524395.1 Podaxis carcinomalis | reverse complement strand
ATATTTGTCAGCGCCATCAATCCCACGAAACCGTTATCCCGTTCTTTATAGATTCCTACACATCAATTCGTAAGTAAGAACTATTTGTAATTGATGTAAAACTTACAAATATCGCTGCGTAGCTTCTCTTAAGTGGCTTTCCTAAGGTCTTTCTTGGGGTCACACCGTCTTCGGGCTCTGTGTCCCCTCCGGCTGTCGTTTCAGCATCTGATATCTGGTATTGAATGGTGTATAGGTGAGTTGGTTGTTGTAGCTGCAAGGGTTAAACACTGACATCTGTGTTACCAACATCCTTGGATGTAACTGCTTTCTTTGTTGGTGTATCTCTGCTATCTTCTTCAGTTTCACTACTGAGGTCCTGTGTGTGTGCAGCAAGGTGAGCTTGGGATTGAGTGGTTAACAGGACGCATGCTCACTGATTCTTCTGTGGTTACCTCAGGCTTATTTGGCACTTTGTTGGTGCCCTTAGCCTTCTTCAGTGTTGGCGTATCTCTGCTATCTTCTCCAGTTTCGCTACTGAGGTCCTGTGTGTGCGCAGCAAGGTGAGCTTGGGATTGAGTGGTTAACAGGATGTGTGCTCACCAATTCTTCTGTGGTCACCTCGGGCTTATTTGGCACTTTTTTGGCGCCCTTAGCCTTCTTTGGAGGAGGGGCTTCCTCATTTGGGGACTCTGAATCCTTATCATGAGTGAGTCCTTTGCTGTTTAGAATATATAGGGACTTAACATCGCACAGTGTCTTTTTCCATATGTCGGCGCTTGGATCCTGAGACGATACGCTTCTTTCCTACTTCGCCAGTCTTAGCATCTAGAAAAGGGTAATTCAGTTGGGTTGGCAATACAATGGGTAAGGGGACATACCCTCCATATCGACGTCAGAGTCTTTGATTTTGGAGACCTTTCCCTTCTTACTGGCAGCCTTACTCTTTGGTGCAACAGTCTTATTCTGCTGCCTTTTCCCACCTCCAATCTCTTCTTCAGTCTTGTTGTCCTGAGAGAGCCTGTGGTCACCACTGTCAACGCTATGCTGCTCCTCAAGGGGGGGGAGTCTTGGCTGGGGAATGCTTCGCAGGGCTTGGATTGTATTCCTCGCGTCCACAGCACCCTTTTTTTTCTTTCGGACGGTTCCATCAATGTCGCTGCCGTCATTGCAGTAATTATCAGTATCCTGCGACGCGTCAGTAGAGTCCTCTTCCCTCTTTGAGGGTTGGTTCTTCTTGGTGTTACACTTCTTCATGTTCTGACGTTGCTGAAAAGGACCACCTGGTGTCATGCTGTCAGCGTATGCTGCGGCACTTTGGTCTTCTATCTGAGCTAGTTCCGCTTGTGCCTGCTTCTCTGCCTCAGTGTCAGGCTTGTTATTACATGCTGAGCCTTTCGCCTTCGCACGAGTTGACTTGGGCTTCCGTGGAGGAGTTGGCATGTCGGGAATCCCAGGGTGGGCTTCCTGATTACTCGAATGCATCTTCATTTGACTAATGACCTTATTAGATATTGACGCATTTTCTACTTCATGTATGGTACTAACCTGGCCCAACGGTGTATATGGAGTAAGAATTCAAGCTGTCGAAGGATTTGGTAGTGGAGAGGGTTTGGTTGGGATGTAGTTTATGGTAATGAAGTGGTTCCGGATGAAACACCCCCTTGTCCCGACTAAGTCAGGGACGGAACTTTAGAATATAAATGTAAGCCTTTATTTGTCCTGTCCTCCATAACAACGACCCTCCTCTCAATAAATGTCGCATGCAAGAGTTTCCTTTGACAAGAAATGTCCTGTTGTTGGCTGTCTGAAGTGGTGCAAGGGCTATCGGGGCCTGAAACGGCACCTCAATTACAGTCACAATCAACTGGAAGATATCCATGTTGTAAGAAACTTAGATAGATTTATGACATTTGTTTCTGATCATCTACTGGCAGGGCAGTCTCTCAAACGAAGCCTCTATCATGGTGAGTGCCCGTTGGGCTTGGGTCTTTAGATGAGAATCATATATTCTCTTGAATAGTTCAGTCTGCCATCATGGTCCCACATTCCATTGGGCATCGTGGATACAACATCTGGGTCCGATGCTTCATCAGATAGTCGTTCGGTCTTGCCCGGACTTGCTCCTATGGCTACACCGGCACAGGCTATTATACATATGCCCGTCTTTTCAGACCCACCTGCCCCTCAGATTCACTCTCCTTCGCCTGCTCCTGATTATGATATGATGGTCGATAGCGCCCCTCAGATTAGAGAAGCAGATCTTTTCATGGAAGAGATCATTCTTCCTTCGTGGGATAATGTTCCAGTTCATATCCGCGCAAGCTCATCACCTGAGGAGCTTCCAGGTGTTGCCTCTCCCCTCGATTCTGGGTCATATCCTGCCCACTTTTCACCGATGATGTATCAAGCACTTCCTGAAGTTAGCGTACATCGTAAGTTGCGTCAATTCAAGTTCCACCAATGCTCATGCCATCGTCTTACTATCCAAAGCACGGCCTGCTAGCCCGCCATTGTCCCAAGTGTCTTCCAGCTCAAACTTGCAGTCGCATTCACCTACTGATGAGGATGATAACGAATATGAGCCGAGACGACTTGTGATTCAAACTCATCCATATTTAATGGGCCAGTATTTCAATCCTAATCTTCGCACTTCTGCTTGGCTGATCTTCAAGTTTTATAGGTGACATCTGTGAACCTGACCCTGATCTCGTAGGCGAAGATGAACCCCAGGGCTGGCATCCATTTGCAAGCCGTGCCCAGTTTGAGGTTGCAGATTTTTTATATCGCCATGTTCAGATGTCAGCTGGCAATGTCGATAGGTTGATGGAACTTTGGCAGAAGTCTCTTGCTGATAACCATATAGATGCACCATTCACAAATTGTGAAGAGATGTATCAGCGGATCGATGCCATACCTTATGGTAAAATGGAGTGGGATTCACTTACCTTCACTTATGCTCATGAGGACGGCGCGGATGATAGCGAAACTCAGCCACCATGGATGGATGAGCCGCAGATTGTCTGGTATCGCAATCCTTTGAAAGTCCTTCAGTCTATGATTGCAAACCCCGCTTTCAATGGTGAATTCGACTATGTGCCGTATCACAAGTACATCGACGGAGTTCATCATTTCCAAGATTTCATGTCTGCTGACTGGGCATGGAAACAAGCTGTGAGTGCTTTTGAAATCTGCATTCCTTCTTGAGTCTTACCCAATTTATGAGAATATAATAAGTGTGACTCCAAGTTGCGAAGCCCACAGTGCCTTCTTTGTCCCAATAATTCTTGGAAGCGACAAAACAACTGTGTCAGTAGCTACAGGTAACAACAAGTACTGGCCGCTATATATGTCAGTGGGGAACCTCCACAATTCAACGCGTCGAGCACATCAGAATGGCCTTGTCGTCATAGGGTTTTTGTCCACGCCTAAGGGTATGTTGCAACCCACAGTTCTGGAATCCATTTGGGCTGAGATATTTGCACTGCCAGCTGATAAAGAATATCGCGATAATGCCGACTTTCGCAGGTTCCGCTGCCAACTCCTTCATACATCACTAGGGCACATTCTTCGTCCACTTGAAAATGTTATGAAGAAACCTATTTGCATCAGATGTCCTGATAGAAACTACCGAAAGGCGATTTTCAGACTTGGTCCATATATAGGCAATTATCCTGAGCAGTGTCACCTCGCCTGCGTTGTACAAACCTGGTGTCCCAAGTATGTTACCAACTTCTCACTTTGGTTCAGTATCGCCAACCTTGAGGACAGATGCGTGGCAAATCCGAGAGACTTTGATGATCCTTCTCTCCCCATCACTCCGCGGAGTAAAGAGCACACAGCAAAATTGGTTCACAAATTGGAGTTGGGTATCGCCTGGGATGCGTATGGGTTGATTGGTGACGTCATTGTATGATCATTACTCCTGAGTTCGCAGCTTGTTTTGACTGTTATTCCAGCCTTTCACAGAAGACTTTCCCCATGCTGATATCCACAAGCTCATTTCGCTGGATATCCTCCACCAAGTCATCAAAGGCACCTTTAAAGACCACTTGGTAACATGGATTGATGATTACATCATGATGCACAACCATACACGAGAAGCGAAGCGGATAATGGATTCTATTAACCATCAGTAAGTAATACATTTCACACCCAATAAATATAATGTGACTGATCGCAATGGGTCAACGCAGGATGAGAATAGTCCCTTTGTTTCCGAAATTACGCTGTTTTCCCCAAGGCCGCAACTTCAAGCAGTGGACAGGGAATGACTCAAAAGCCCTCATGAAGATACAACGCTACAACTCAATAAGGCATTTACTTATATTTTTCTAGGTTTATCTTCCTGCACTTAGAGGCTATGTCCCCACTGATATACTCCGCACTGTGCGCGCATTCTTGGAGTTTTGTTACATTGTTAGACAAAACTCGCACTCGACTCTTTCACTTGCTCAACTAGAAGATGCACTATGACGATTTCATCAATTCCGCCAGGTCTTTGTAAGGGAAGGT
This sequence comes from Podaxis carcinomalis, assembly GCA_018524395.1. Classification (NCBI taxonomy): domain Eukaryota; kingdom Fungi; phylum Basidiomycota; class Agaricomycetes; order Agaricales; family Agaricaceae; genus Podaxis; species Podaxis carcinomalis. The sequence goes on along the minus strand of JAEUWJ010000825.1, from coordinate 6,486 downwards.
GTCTGGCGACCAAACTCAGTCCCCCCGCATCAGCATTCGCTCGTCCATTATGCTCCTGCCATTCGTGCATTTGGTTCCCCAAACGGCCTTTGTTCATCAATCATGGAATCAAAACATATTGATGCCGTCAAGAAACCTTGGCGAAGGTCAAATCGATACGAGGCCCTTGGTCAAATGCTCATGACTAATAACCAAAATGACCAACTGCGAGCAGCCCGTAATGAATTTGAGAACCACAGGTTATATGCAGAGGATTTAGCAGCCGACCTGCATCCCAAATTTGAATGTGAGGCTGCTTCTATTTTATCTGTCGGCTGCTTGTAAAGTTTATGCTTCTTGCCTAGCTGATAAGCCATCCCATGAGGAATTGAAAGATGATGATGAGGCCTTTGATGGTCCTCCAGCCCCGCCCTTGACGCAGCTTGCAGCCACCATAAGTCGTAAGTCACACTTATTTATGAATTTAAATTCCACTGAATTTGTAGAGCGCAATATCGACCTTGGTACCCTTGCAGATCAACTTGAAATCCCCCGTCTTCCACACTTAGTTATGGCCTATCTCAGGGAACCCGCAGATCTTGGTATTCTGTCGGATGATCTGCAAATTTTGGACCTCTGACTTGCACTCTACAGCTCAGCCGTGTCAACATTCTATGCTCCAAGTGACAATTCTGGTATCAAAGGCATGCGCCGCGAGCGCATCCGGGCCTCTTCCTCATGGGGGAAATCGCGGCATGGACGTTATGACACTGTATTCCTCCGGGCTGATCCCAACATGGTTAACTTTTCCGATGGGCTAACTGTGGCTCGGGTCCGCCAATTCTTTTCATTCGCATTTGGATCTCGCCGTCATTCTTGTGCTCTTGTTGAACATTTCAAAACTGTTGGAGATGATATTGATGAAACCATGGGCATGTGGATTGTTCGTCGCGATAGAGGGCGCTCGGGGCCAAAGATGAGTGTTGTTTCTGTACAAAACATTCTCTGTGCAGCACACCTTATCCCTGTGTATGGCATGGAGACTATCGCACATTCCTTTTCACACCTCACGACACTTGATCATTACCAAAGATTCTATATCAACCGTTTTGTTGACTACCACGCGTTCGAAATGGCAATTTAAGTACAGTATTCTTCTACTTGCTTGTCCTTGAGTCTTGACTAAAATACCTTTCCAGCACCTTTTTGTTGCTCGCCGGTTCTACACCTTTTACTTTTTTTTACTTTTTGGATTATTTTTAGACTTTTTTTTATCGAGATATTGATTGGACTGTGGTTCTCATGGGGATGGCTCTGATTGGTTGATAGCTGTAGTAGTATGGTAACCTTCCATGACCTGGGCCACTCGCAATATAGATCATAATATGATTGTGGATGGACTACATGATTCGATTACATTGGGGGCTCTTCAAAGATTTTGTCTGGCTTATCAGGATCTCCCTTCACAAATAACTCACAGTAAGCCTCTCCCCGAGCTTTTTCCTGCTCTATACCAGCTCACAACTTTGCCCAATACGTCTCCCAAACACCAAGGAGACGCGAAGAAGTGACGAATGCCATACCTCGCTGCATGTAGTCGGGATCTTCATCCTTCGGATTGTAGTCTTGAAGGCTGGTGCCATGAAGATGGCGAGGCTGCCAGACGACAAGCGTGTTCGCAGCTGACTTGACTTGAATACCATAGCAGGAAATGTAGAAGTTTCCCCCACTATTGGGACCTGCACTGTCTCGCTGTACCGTCCAAGCAGCTGCCCATTTGTGGGGCTGATATTCATAGTGGATAGCTCTACAAGTGGTGCCGACGATTATTACTGAGTACTGACAACTGAAAATTGAACTTACCGAGCATAATTCTGAGCCATCACTGCAGCCGGTGGTGCCATCTCAGCATTATTGTAAGTGTACGTCTTCTCACCGCAGTGGACCTGATATGACCCCCAATTATCAGCATGACTCTTCCAGCTTGGGTTCATCGCTGGTAACATATTCTCCTCCATCCAAGTGTCCCATTCCTGCAATATCTCTCGATGTAATCGGTGCCTCAGGAGGTTCCAAAAGAAAGCGAAGGCATGGCTTTGTCAGGTATGAAAGTCGAGCTTCACGGCTTCTGGCATTTGCTGATCCAGGAGATTACGGACCCAGTGAAACATGGGTAAGCTGCGAGCTCCTGCCGAAAACCCGACTTGCGCAAGAACTCCAGGATTTTCAAGCTAATTAACCAGTGTATAAGTATGATAATACTGATGAACAGAATAGATGAAAACTCACCCTGATACTCTTGACTTTCTCAGCCGTCTCCTTAATATTATCCTCCAGCCATGCTAACGGTGTAGGATCAGGGCAGAAGTTCCTGATTACAATAAGAACAATATCGGTTGGATTGTCTTTGTCATAAACGATCGCATCCTTGTCAGCTTCAATGACCAACTTCAAACAATCGGGTTTGAGGGAATGCATTCCATTGCGGGCAGTACAATTGTCGCCTTTGTTGATATGCTTTCGCCATCTTTGCTGGACCTCTGGAGTTTCGCAAACATAGTCACCAGCAGGAGGATAGGGACGGTCGAGTCGCTCGAGATAGTAGCTGTCCATTTTTGAATAAAATTCCTTTATCTCCTCAGCAGGCCAGTCCAACCCTGCAGCCCGAGTGAAGTCGTGTTTGTCATTATGGTAGGTGCGCATTTTCTTGTGACGTTGTGCCATCGCTGCACAAGCATCGTCATTGAGAAGGCCTTCATGACGATAGTTGCCAAGAACTCCAAAGAAAATCTGGCATACGTCGAAATCAGAGGCCTCGGGATTGCTGTAACCATGTAGACAAAGTAGTTTCCGGATTTCTGCTGTGAGCTCGCTTGCTTTGCTTGTATCGGATAAGAGGTGGCGAATATGGGGATTATTATTTGCAGCATCAAGGGCTGTTGGGTGGAAGCCTCGGGGGACACTGAGGCCAGATTTCTTGGCCATAGGGATATGGAGCTTTGGGGCACTAGGCGTTGTCAGAGTTTTGGGCATTATTGGTTGTAGAAGGAGGGTGGCAATCGATCCTTGACCGCAATCATGATGGTGGTCAGTATGGGTGGGTAAAATCACATGACTCAACAGGGTCTCACCCAATTCCGTGTCGATGTCTAAGTCAATATCTCAGTCAACATTAACCGATACAATGGCAACACAGGACACTTTACTTTCCTTGCTGCTGCAGGCTACTAGGGGCCAGTATGTTACTAGGCTGGGGGGGCACTCTTTTAGGGGTACTCCGGGAGCAGACCCCCAATTATAGACTGCTGGTTCTGACCGTCTCAGTTGGCAGGTGGTACCGTGAATTCCTGGGCGAGGTGCCATTTTACACATTCATGCTATCGAGAGGTGAGTTAGCCTCCTCTTGAAGGAAGGGATATACTGATTTAGCTGATATTTTACTTTGTAGTTCGCCATGCCGCTTTCACACTCGTAGGAAAGGGGGGACTTGCAATTTGCAAGACACAGCTTGGGTGAGTGTCAGCTGCTTAACATCATTGGAAGCCACTGAAGGTTCTGTATTAGGAACAGGTTGCTTCGCGCTGTTTGTGGCAGCCGTCCTTGTACTAGGACAGTTTCAACAATTTGGGTAGAAAGGGGAAGATTTACATTTTGCGAGGCACTGGATCAGCCTGGCGGCAGGCCTTTGGTACCGTTGGAAGCGTATTCAGGAGCCGCATCCAGCGCAGGTTGTTTTGCGCAGGTTGCTGCAGCCGTTCTTGTGCTGCGGCTGTTGGAATGATTTTGGGCTGGAGGGGGAAGACTTGGGATTTGCGAGGCACTGGTTTGGGTGAGTGGCGGCATTTCACATTGTTTGGAACATCTGAAGGAACCGCATCTAGTGCAGGTTATTTCATGCCCGTTGCTGCAGCCGTTCTCACCCAATTAATTCGCGGACCTACTCCATCGCTGCGGCCATCATTATCACTGAGTTCCATAGCCACCACCACCCTCCAATGCACACTTCAAGCTGATTTACCGCAGAATCACGACCCTCGTATCCAAGATTCAACAGGAGGCGTCGGGTGGCGGCGATGAGATGTTCGGTCCTGTATCACTTTGCGAAGAGGTGCGCGAATTCATTATCTATTTTTGCTTCCTCATTAATCATATGTGATTTTTAGCATGACCACTCTGCATCCGTTCATGACTTCTCGGGAATCTATTCTCCCAGTATGGTCTGTTCCCTCACAAGCATGCTGTATGAGCCCAGACACCAAAGCTTCTGAACTCTTCGTCCTCCTATGCAGGATGCTTTTCACTAATATCCAACTCGATGATTTCCAACTGGTGTTAGCACGCTTCCTTGCACAACTTGTCATTGAAGGTGCCGAAGAGCGAGAGTGGATTATGATGGCTATCATCAACATTACCTCTGTCCGGGAGTTTGGGAAACCTGCCGGACTCCTCCGAAGATTAGGAGCAGCCGGCGGACGCAAGTCAGCTGGTTGTATCGGCGCCAAGAAAACTGTTGTCTCAGATCATAAATGAGGCTCGGATGGGCGTAGACGAAGAACACGGTTCCTTGCACAGGCCCACCCAGGTTTCTCCGGCACTCGCCGAGGCTGCTAGCTACCTGCCAGAACACCCGCCCTCATTTAAATACGCCCCCCAGCTGGCGTTCTTTATGCTCAGGTTTGCGTTGCACAATCCGCCTCAAAAACCAGCAGGATATGCCCGATCAAGTCTAAATCCCTACCTCACTGTCCTTACTTTCCTTGCTACAATTATCAAACACCCACCCTCGCTAGCCCTCCTTGGGAGGAGCATTCCCTGGGATGACCTTGCCACCTTCTTCACTACCATACAACCAAAAGTCATGGAGTCCCAAGGCCACTTCGCGGTCATCAGCACTGCTCTGAAACACTCGGTGGCCAATGCTGGCCGCAGGATGTGCATCCCCCCTTTCCGAAGACTGGTGTATGCGCGGTATGGAGTGGGTGAGCCGAAAAGTTTGTGAGCGCGGGTATTGGAAATCTGGTTCAGATCACCCCGAGATCGAGGTCCTCGAAACTCAAGAAAGCTGTCAGATGACTGATGGGAAGATCGAAGATGATAAAGAGGGGTACAAAGGACAGCATTTCTATGGTGTTTGACCCGAGGGGGTTTATGGTATCAGTGCCATCCCTAGGAATGAAAGGTGGCGCGTGGATGTGAAAGAGGCGGCGGTGAAGCGCTGGACGCATATTGTTTGAAGCGCAGCCTTCGAAGTGCAGTCAACATCGCTGGTGCCGTGCCTGGGTTTACTTGGGTCGAGGGAACGTGCGAATGGAGAGTTGGGGGTAAATTTGCTGATAAGGTCGCGGCATGGAGGGAAATGGAGAGAATGGAAAGGGAAGAAAGGAGAAGGATGGGGAAGAGATGGGTTGATGATGATGAGCTTATGGACGGTGATGAGGGCAAAGAGTCTTCTAGGAGGAGCCGCAGTAACTATCCAGAACTTCGCATTGCATCTGGATATTCTGCCCCCGCCATTGATATGAACATCCTCCTCTCATCCCTCTCCTGGTGGCTTCTCTAGCGGAAAGTCTCTGCTGGGTGGTTATCATCCCTCTACCTGTAACTGTGGAACCCAATGGTCTTGCCAATAACCCATCGCAACTTGGTCAAGCAGCTCAAAACACCATGCATTACATCGCGCCGAACACCCGTACTTTCTTGACTTCTCTCAAGGTTCAAACCTCCAAGGGAAACTATCTGGTGTTGCCCAATATCAGAAGTGAGGAGCCGACTTTACCTCTGGCAATATTGAGCGGAGCATGGATGACCTTATTCTCAAAGCTGCAATTCGGCAGGATGAACATTGGATGAACCGTTCTGCACTCCTGGGAGCAACTAGCCAAGATACCAATTGTGCCGCCAAAGTTGTCTTGCTCGTCTTGACCGCAACTGTATGTTCCTACTTTGCTTCATTTGTTTTCCCCATGCTGACAACATGACTTCTCCAGTGCGCCTCAAAGCTTGATCTTGTCAACTTCCTGCTGCAAGCGAGAAAGACTTGGCTGTGCTTTTGGCCAAACCAACATCAGGAAAATGAGTCTCTTTTTGGGTCTACATTGCTGTCCAAGTCCTCCTGGATATTGACAAGTCATTTCATGTGGAACTGTGCTTTGTCGTGTTCTGCCTGTTGTAGGGGGATGCATGCGCAAGGCGTCTTGTGGTCGTAGGTAGATCAAACCACATCATTGGGAGCACTCGCACATTTAGGATGTGTATGCGATGTCCTGTCCTCTCCCACTGGCTCGCTATGGCGCTGGCCTAGTCTGCTTGGCTTGGTTATCCTGGGTTGTCCTGGTTCTCATTTGCGCATAGCATTGGCTCAGTGGCGAGTGTTGTGATCAGCGCGAGCTTGGCCAATGAGTATTTGCCTTTAAAAGCCCTGCCTGTTAAGGAGGCGAACTCCAGACAGGGGCGGACCGCGAGCGGACAGGAGCGGATGGTTCGCGGACTGAAGGTGGGAGAGGCCTT
>JAEUWJ010000060.1:0-46269 GCA_018524395.1 Podaxis carcinomalis | reverse complement strand
GTATCCTTGCCAATCCCTACTATGAATCCTGCCCATCCCTACTCTGTACCTTGTCTGTTCCTACCTATACCTTGTCTCATCCCTAGTCTACTATAATCCCTAGTGCAGTCCTAGTCCAACTCTGGTGCAGTTCTAGCCATCTCTCTACTCCATCCCTGGCATAGAACCCTAGCTTAGAACCCTGGTGAAACCCTGGTGTCTTCATGATAACCCCGGGCGACTCCATTAGATCTCTCCGGGATACCTACACAGCTCCGCTTGGCGCCACCTGATGCACCCGGTTTTATTCTCGAGAGGGCCACAAGACATCTGGGGCATCTTAGAAGTCCAGCGCGGGTAGTACCATGTTGGGTTGGTTTCGGAGAGATGAAAATCAGGGAGTATCCGTAGGCTTCATTACTTCTCGCATTCAAACCCAGCTGCCATTAGCCTTTTCGATAGAATGTCGGTTGTTCAACTACTCCTTGTCCGTCGGGATCCCTGGATTACAAGCTCTGTACAGGCTTCGAGTGCGTTGGCCGCGTTGACGCATGCAACAACGCTAATAGTCCACAGGCTAAGCTGCTACGCCGCCGGTCCTTCGGAGAATGGGAGTCCTTGTAAAGCCAGAGGATTTGGTGGGCAGTGCTGCTCGAAATGCAAGTAGTCAACGTGGTGAAGGGAAAACCTGGTTTGATCACTGCATTGATAGCACAGGATTTGACACAGGCTGGCAGGAATGCAATCGTTTGGGAACTGGTTATCAATGATTGAACGCCTGTACCCGTTGTCATTGAAGGCAAGAACGGGTAGTGGGAAAAAGGTAAGGTTACCTATCGTGGTCCCTGTTGCTTACTATCTGATGTGCCTCTCATCAAAGGAAACACGGATATTTCGAGCGACGGACCTGTGAATATGTTGAGTGGGGCACCGTTACACCCATTATGCCCACCTGACGCACAGCATAGGCACAGAACACCTGTACGCCGCTGTGGTTCTCTCAACCGAGTGTGTGCCTGTCAGAATCACCGCAATAGACTCTATATGACCTGAGGTGGTTTATCAGTCTGTGAATTGAAATGCGAAAGTTGGGAAGCGCGCATGACAAGTCTTGGTGCGAACAGCGGACATTTCATAAACAACGAGGATCGCACTGAGAAAGGGCTTTCTATACTTAGTGACAATATGAGAATATCTTGTGAATCCGTCAGGCGGCCCGATGGTGGCTTGCTCACTGCGTGTAATTCATCCACTTGTCCTGGACATAATTGGATGTGTAGAGCTTTCCGATGTATGGTATTTAGCAATTGTCTTTACAGCCGTTTGCGAACCTCCCTGGGTGCCCCATGCGCAAATATTTGGTAAGCCGACATTCCTCTTTCGCATCTAGTAAAACCTTCACGAACTCATCCAGTCCATTCCTTTCCATCTGAAATTTACGATCATCGATATCTGACAAAGGACAGCAGGAGGGGCAAACGAATGCAAACCCCAAGCCACAGAATCTTCTGTTATTTCTCCGACACCGACATGCCCACTACTCGCCAGTCCTGTTGACTGCTGTACCCCGTAAACGCTTTTCCATATTTGCAAACTTGGAATCCTGGGATCTAATGATGTACGAAGTGGGACGAATTTGAGGTCTGGTGAAGGGTAATCAATGCGAGGTCCCTGGTCCGTCTGCTCCAGTCGGAATTCCCATAAAACCCTAAAACATGTGAGCAGAGTCAGAGCAGACAAGATTATTGTATTCAAAATCACATGTAGAATTTGGCCCAGAGAATCTGACGAGCAAGGTGGTGATTTGAGGGCCAACCTAACGAGTGTAGATCGTGAATACAAGTGGCGATGAGGCAAAGTGGTTATTCACATATTTCACCAACAGACGTCGTTCCAACCTGAATGAAATTACCTCGGAGGGATGGAAAAAAAGGGCCAAGACGTAGAGAGAAGGCTAGGCAAGGTAATTGAGGGCTGAAGGGATTGCGTTAGGTGGGGTGGGTGGGGCAGGAAGTGGGTTACATGGTATGAACAACGCTCGGCCAGGCACACTAAGACGCTTGCTGATTTGGTGTTGCCCTCTCGTCCTCGATGGTAACGGCCCGCACAAATGGTCACTGACAGTCAACTTCGTGGTAGCTGCGCTCTCGGCGATTACCCACTCACATAGATGACGATTTAACCAAGTTGGACTTCTCCTTCAATGCCTCTGACTACCGATGTTTTGAGCAGCAGCGCCAATCAGAAGTCTTCGATTTTGAAGTGAGAGCGAACGTTTAACGGTGCAAGTCTGGGTTTCGGCTGAATGAGCGGTATCAACCCAATCACAGAAGCTCGGGAAAATTTCCCTGGGGAATAGGGCACGTTCGAGCAGCGACAGCAGGTAGGAGTGGCATTGCTCTATGTGCCCATGTTTCGCAGGGGACATGTGATCACTAGGACTTAACACCTTTGAAAGTTCGGCATATATATAAATATAATCCGAGAACGGGAACGAAACACGCGCTTGCTAGCAGAATAACAAATTATCTGGATTGTCCAGTTAAAAGCAGCAGTCTGGTCAGATATCCCTCATGCCAATGGCGTGCTTAATCTTCTCGCGACAAGTTTCTGCATTGTGATGTGCGCCATCGGGGTAATAACCCTTGTAATACTTTCTGATATTTTCTTCGGAAAGGGTCAAAATTGCATCGCGAGAGTTAATTGACGGGAGATTGTGCTGGGCTCTAGTCAGAAGAGAGTATCAGGACTGAAATGGCTCTCACCGGCGCTTGAGTCGGATCATCCCCATTTACGAAGGGCACAATTTCGAATCGTTCTTCAGAACCAGTTGATCTCGACTGATTGTACAACTGTTGAACATTGAAGTGAGATGCATGCGGAGAAAAGATCAGCAAATACTAACGATTGCTGAGGAACGAGCGACCTTTCCAATCATGCGAGTTAAATCTTGCTTGGTTACTCGAGCCTCTTGCTTGACTGTTTGAACCTCTTGCTTGACTGTTTGAACGTCTTCCCTGACTGCTTGAACCTCTTGCTTGACTGTTTGAACCTCTTGGCGTAGGGCCTCAATAGACCTTGCGATATTCCCAATAGCTCCCTCGATCCAGGCGGGAGTCACGTTTTCGTGAGTGGCCACTATAGGGGGCATCAGTACAAAGATCTGCGGGGAATCTGTTTCGAACGACATGCCAGAAAGTAACGCCATCCGTGTCCCATAATCAAAGCCATTCACAAGATCTTCCTGGCTGAAGGGTGCTGGGGCACGACCTAGAAGGGTGGTTCTTGGACATTGAGGCAAGAACACTCTGGAAGAGAGACATACGGTAGGTATCGATCAATTCTTTCTGAAACACAAAGGCTCTGGTGAAATCAGTCTGAGAGGGTGGATCTGTTGGCGGGGGGGGGGAACAGCTATTGTCTTCCGAGCGGTAGCACTCAGGGCAGGCAAGGCAACAGGGGCCATGGCGGTGAGTTATAATGTGGCAGCAGTACGATCTGGCCGCAAGTGAGCTTCCCACGGTACCTCCTGACCGACGGGACGAGAGGGGTGCTCCAGCTCTGTACAGTCCGGGTGGGTACAGAAATGGCGTATGTCCGATGCCCACATCTTTTTTTTTTTTTTTTCTTCAAAAAAAGTCAGACTTCCCTGAATCGGTAGCGATGCCCGATCTGTATGCTGATAGATACAACAGCAGTTGAACTGCCATCCTGCGTCCACATTGTAGTCCATCTTATTGTTTCATATCAAGTTGTGTTCCAGCGGTTCACCTCGAGATTATACATTCCAGTATATACCTACCCACGTCCTCTCTCGTCTCTCGTCTACGGCTTCTCGATATTGAACAATAACCCCTGTCTCATTTAAGGAGTTCAGGAGACCTATGGGCACAAATAACAAATGCTGAACACGCATTAGAATTCTCTTGGGCTGATGGGCTTATCACCACAAGCACTTGGGTGTAAGCCGTGTGAGTGTGACAGGATTACAGGTTTAAAGCGAGTAGAGCTCCAAACCGGCACCCTACATGCCTACTCTCTGCCGTCGCGTTGTCCACGTCCATCCTGGCAAAAATCTCGACTATGAGCTCATTACAGGCGACAGCCGTCAGTATCAATCTCCATTGCGTCTCCTCCGACGCATTTTCACGCCTCGCAACGTCTTTGTCGTGGTACCAACGAGTATTTTTCTCCTACTTTCCATTGTCATCCTGAACAACGGCATCCCTCCTCTCTACACCAGCATACGCAACTTCGAGCGCAATTTGCCTCAGCATAACCTCAGCTTCTCGCAGCACTCCGGTGTCAGATACATCTCTTTCCCTGACCACATCTGGGGCCATGGTTGGAACAACGTTCTACAAGAAGAGTGAGTTATATTTTCTTTCCTCGCGTCATTGAAAGCTGATATGGGCAGCCTAATGCTGTCCTACCTCGCCTACATCACCAACAGGTCATTCGTTTTCAACGACTACACGTGGTCCCGCCTCCCCCTTCCATACACCATCTACGACTTTGCCCTCAGACCCACTCGAATCCCTCTCAATGCTCTCATTACCGGCCCCATCGCAGGTGGACTCGTGCCAAGCTCTCCCAAATCACCTCCGCGCGCTGTCAGTGCCGAGTTTTGGCAGGTTATTTGTCCTCCCAAGAGACGCCGCGTCATCACTTCCAAAGACTCCCCACAAGGTCTCTCAGGCCTCAGCCTCGTTACTTGGTGGAAGGATACGATAGAGAAACACGAGGATGCAATATGCCTCGAGATTGATACAAATCAAAGGGCTATTTTCGACTTTAGGTGCTTACGTTCCGTTGACTATCACATGTTTCTGATGTTCTTTCCAACCCTGTCTCCAGTTTTTTTGGCGGTCAGCAGCTTCTCGACATCTGGCCATCCCTTTCCAAGTCCGTCATCCTTACACATTTTGAATGGTCGCCCCTTGTTTCATCCGCAGTCCAACGCAACTTTGCTATCCTTCCTGACCTCGTTTATGCTGACATTGCCCTTCTGTGTGGTTATGCATCAAGTCTTCACCCCAACCGCACTCCTCCTATCTCTTTCGCCCCCTCTGCACTCTCTGCTTCCCCTTCGACAAGCATTTACCCAACTCTGTTGGCACTACACATTCGACGCGGAGACTTCAAAGGTCACTGTTCGCGACTCGCATTATGGGGGTCAGGTTTTCATGGGTTTAATTCGTTGGAAGGTCTATCAGATCACTGGGTACCATATAATGAGTCTGCCGCGGTGCGTGACTTTCCACAGACCAATTCCTAACTCTGATCAATGCAACAGGACGAACCACGAAACAGGATCGAGTACTATCGTAAACGTTGTTTACCCAACCAAGAAGAGATTGTCAAACGGCTGCATACCATCCGTACTGAGCACGACGCGTTCCTCTCCGAGCAACGTGCTCTATCCAACATTATCCAACTCCCAAGGGGCGATGTCGGGTCCCGGTCACCTTCGCATAGTCTTCGACGCGTCTTTGTCCTTACAAATGCGGCGCCGGTATGGCTCAACGGTCTCAAACGCAAATTGCTTGCAGATGGATGGGAGAACGTTGTTTTCAAGGGGGACCTTGTTTTGGACAAGGAACAAAAGGGCGTTGATGTCGCCATTGATATGAGCATCGCTGAAAGGGCAGAGGTCTTCGTTGGAAACGGGGTACGTCGCCCATGAATACACGTTGTGACTCTTGCTCACGCACCTCCAGTTTTCGAGCATGTCCGGCAATATAGTAATGCTGCGGACAGCGCACGGTCTGCACCCCCGGACTAACCGCTTCCTCTAATCCTTCCACTCGTAACTATGGAGATGGACGTGGCGGCCATACGTTTTGGGACAATGCCACTTTGTCTTGCTCCGCTTTCGCATCCTCGGACCACTTCGTTAGTTCTTGCATGTTTTTCGCTCTCATCATATTCCAGAATCCTCGCGTACAACGCCCAGGTCTTCCCTGATCCGAATCGCGAAGGACACCTTGTAGAAGTACTCGTGGCCAGTAAGCAGACGTCGATGAGATCTCCGTAGTTCATAGAGATAGACGAGATTTTCCTTCCACTTTAATGTCGCGTGTTCAGCGAGGGCTGCACTGTTAACGTTTCCAATGTGAACTTGTTATGTGAGACTCGCGTTCTTAGACTATATCTGTGCAGCCACCCTTCATCTGTACTGTCCTTGGCTGATTGTCATTCGATCTGACCGAACTCCAAAGATGTACCCAGTGTTTCTTGAGTGGTCAATTCTTGATTAGCCGCTACACAAGTTCTGGCTCCCGACAATGATCCTAGGCGAGTCCCATCGCTTCAGCGGGAGTAGAACTACTAGGTGACGACATTCGTACATGTATGTTGCATTGAAACGGCCTCAGTCTTCTACACTTCGCAAACATCCAACCCCCCCCCCCCTGGAGTCTCTGCATACAGACCGCCAGAATATTGGCGAGACAGTGCAATTAGTCTCCACTAGGCAGCGGAACTATGGTCTAGAAGAGCCTAGCAGTCAGCCTGGTGGGATCGTGCAACAGAAGTTACGAGTGCATGGCAGCATTCGATCGATGTTCCACTTCGAGAACGTCGTTACAACCATGTTCCTATAAGATGCCCATCTATGTCTTTCATACTCGTAGTTTAACATGCAAATTCGCAGTGCGAAAGCGCGGACCCAAGTGAGGAGAATGGGATGGTCTTCGTGCTAAGTGAGGATTGCTTTCACATAAAATGTGTCACCAGCTCCCGGAAGTGCAGCAATGGATTCGCCAATTGGTCTCAGATGAATTTAGGTCTTTGTAGAATGGAGTAAATGAACATCAGGTGAGCTTCCCTAATCTCAACCTTAGTCGCGTAGAAGAACCAAGCATCAACGGAATCATGGAGTTGTCTTGGTGGGCATCCATGGCGGCCCGTGGCTAACTGGACTTTCAACCTATCGGAAAAAATTGTAGTAGTAGACTTTCCAACCGGAGGGTTATAATTTTCCGTGATACTAACAATATGATATCATTAGTTAAAATACGTTACGGATGCCAAGCATAAACGCGGCCTGATCGCTTTCTAACTGGGTCACCTCTCTCGACAGGATCGACGTCCACATCCGAAGCATCTATTTCGCCTCCTTTCCCCCTACCTTCCCATGGACCCCATTTCCACATGATATCCAGACACCTCTTGACGACGCGGAAGTGACTCCTGAAAAGAGGCCATTCACCGGTGAAATCAGAGGGCTTGGCTCGGAAATTTTGCTCGAAGGCGAGTATATGTAAAGCGCATCTCTTGCAGATACATAACCAAGAAGGCACCCTTCGCGATGACTCATCTATCCCTGGCTTTGCTCTCTGCTGCAGCCGGTATTGCAAGCGTTAATGCTCATGGTTACTTGGCTTCCGTGACCATGGATGGAGTCACCTACCCTGGTTGGGCTCCTTTTACTGATCCGTGAGTATATATGCCCAAGGATTACGGCGCCCAGGCGTGAGCTGATTATGCTTAAGATACCTCAACCCCGTCCCGACCCGTGTTGAGCGAAGGATTTTAGACAATGGCCCCGTGACCGACGTTAATTCAGTCGTAAGGCCGCATCTAGTTATTGATTGAGTCGACAAGTGCGATTATCATCCGTTCTAGAACATTACCTGCAACAAGGGTGGCAACATTCCTACCACGATGTTTGCAGATGTTACTGCTGGAACGCAAGTCAAGTGTGAGTCTGCGTTGATGGCTTAGCCATGGTGCAGAAGACCTAATCACTCGGTTAGTCCAATGGGACCAATGGGGAAGCTCACACTCCGGTCCTGTGATGACTTATATGGCCAAATGCCCCAACGGCTGCGCCGACTTCAAGGGTGATAGCGGTAGCCCATGGTTCAAGATTGACCATTCTGGTTATGAACCTACACTCTCTCCTCCTTGGGCATCGGTGAGTCTCGGGACGCCCAGGATGGCCGAAGGCTGACGACGTGGCTCACCTAGGACCGCTTGGCTGCACAAGGCGCCAGTTGGACCGTCACCATCCCCAAGAGCATCTCTAACGGCGAATACCTTTTGATAAGTACACATTAGTCAAACGGGGTGTCGGTTGGCTGACGGTGAGATGGGATATGTACAGGCACGAGATTTTGGGTCTGCATGTTGCTAGCACCGTCGGCGGAGCACAATTCTACCCCCACTGTGTGCAAGTGCGTGTTACTGGAGGAGGCTCTGCAAACCCATCTGGCGTTGCATTGCCTGGTGACTATGACCCCACTGAACCGTGAGTAACTATTGCCATAGGTGGGACTGGTTGATGTTTGACGACGTATGCAGGGGCATTTTGACACAGTTGTGGTGGTACAGTCCTTCGAATACTTCTGCTTCATATACCATCCCAGGTGGACCCGTATGGCAGGGATGAAGAAGGCCGTAAAAGCGCCTGGTTGTATGTATGATATGTAGAGCCGATTAGTTCAAACCAGGCGCTTGGCTGATATGCTATCGGAGGGCTAGTGGACAGGAATGGAACATCGAAACATCTCTCCCATGGTCACCAGTGTCAATTATGAACTTATCGAGTTGAATCGTGGGTGATGAGGGCATTTGAATGTCGTTTTGCGGTACCCTGAGTAGAGATTGTGATGACGGTGTGATAAGGGGTGGGAAGATGAGTTGAAGAGAATCCTAAGTTCGTGGGTCACTTCAACCCCGGAAGGGGGTTGAAAAGTGTGTTAATAAGTTGTAGAATACGAATAGAATGAGGGGAAAGAAGAGGGAGAGCGAGTTGAGGCTAGGCAAGAGAATAAAAATTGAATTGTCGAGTGTTTGTTTTTTTTCACGGATGCTTACACAACAACTTAGCTTTCTCAGAGGCCACCACCATCCTCGCTGCCTACCTCTGCAATTTCCCATTGCACGCCTTCCTTCGGTCCTCCCAAGGATCCGTCATTACGCTCTTATTTATTTTCGTTTTTGCTTGTTCTTCCCCGTGGGTTACGACCCAGCACTCGTCTTTTGTAATCCGTTTTACACTGACATCCCGCGACTTTCATTCCAACCACTCGTCTTTCCAATTTTTCTCATCCCCGTTTCACCCCAACTCACTCCTCAAATCCCCGTGCCCGCGCTCGCTTAACTCTGATGCCGCGACCACCGAAAGCGACGTCTTCCCGGTCAACTCCACGTCCCTCCACACGCTCGCAGCAGCAGTCACCACCTGCTAACAAACCCAGTGTCATCATCACCTTCAAAAACCCGTCCACTGTCGCATCCAGCAGTAAGGGGGAAGCCAGTGACAACGACAACGACAGCGTCTGCTCGTCTTCAAAATCTTCCGACGTCATTCTCGCACGATCATCCGGGGCGAAAGCCAAGGTAAAAGACGATTCAGGTACTGTCAAGGCACCCTGGCGTCATCCAGACGAGCTTGACTACTTCAGACCGTACGATTGGTCAGAAGACAAAATCATCTCCCAGCTCCGTTCCATCGTTTTCAGCGTTCCTCCGCCTGTCTTCGGCAAGCAGTCCTTCATTGAAATTACCCTTTATCACGACGGCGATTTCGACAAACCGCGACCTGTCAAGGTTCCCCGCGGCTACCGTGTTCCTCTGATGTTCGTCGCCAAGTTTCAATGGGCAAGCCTAAAACTCGTCCTTACCAGTGCTCAGCGCGAGAAGGAGTGGTCCGACTACAAATTCGATATCCTTCACCTCTCCCGCCTTTGCCAGCGTTTCTTTTCTGATGCACAGAATGCTTGTGACAAAGGCGTCATCGAAATCCCCCCGATGAAAACCAGAGCCCCAGAGTTTCAGGTCGAGCCTGGGACAATGACCCGCAAATGGCGATGTCCTACCTTTGATCGTGCACTCGCTCGTTATAACAAGAATTGGCTCATCAGCAGGGAGGAGTTTTTGAGGGACTTCTACATCGAGTTTGAGGATGAAGAATATGCCAAGGATGTTCTCAAAATTGGTGCGTCTCTTGGACAGCCTTTCGCATTTCCATAACGTGTTTTATTTCGCTCTACTCTTCATTTCTTGTATCTTACTTACACCTGAATGGCTTATGTTCAGATTGGTCGCGGTGGGCGCTCAAAGGTCACAAGGGCTTCAAGTTGACGCAGGATGAGCTTCGATGTGGTATTGACGGTCGGATGCTCACTCGTGGCTTGAAAAGGGACAGTGAAGGGAAATGGGTTTGGGTAGACGAGTATGTGATCAAACAAGAGGAGGTTGCTGAGGCGGTGGAACCAGTTCGCGAAGCGGTCATGGCAATGGGGTCCTCGATGGATAAGATTGTCGCGCAAAGTGACGAGGCTGTACAACCTACTCCGGCTGCATCTTTAGAACTTTTACAAAATGGTCACTCGACTGCACCTACTGATGGTCGACTGTCTCCGAAGTTGACACCGCTGGTTAAGCCACCCGTTGAGGAGTCCGTCACATCTACACCGCCACACCCACCTCATGTCCATGAACTTTCTCATCATACCGCTTCAGTTGTCGCTTCAGAGGTGCGCGTTGTTTTGTATTGCTTCGTTGCTTACGTCTCTGATCTTGCCCTATTGGTAGGGGGTCACCGATGATGCCACGAAACCGCCTTCATCTGAACAGCGTTCAGTTGAAAAAGTGCGTCAACACCTAGGAACCATGAAGTCATCATTAATTTCGTACTTAGCCGCATTCACCCCTGAGCAGCCTATTGCTGTCTGCTTCGCCTGGCGTACCTCCACGTAATATTTCAGAACCGCCGGCCGCTGGTACTGACACTTCTACTGTGATTTTTATTCCTTGCTCTGTGATCTCAAAACTCAATGCGCTCATTTTAGGCTCTAATAATCGCTCCAAGACCTCCGCCTACCCGTCTGGAGTCCCCCGTGGACATGGACCAAAGCTCAAAACTGCATGGGCCTCTTCCTGTTCATGTTGTATCCTCCGCGGCGGCGCCCTTGCAATCACCCCCGCATTCTCAAAGATCTACACCATCTTCAATTCCCTCAGCCCTCTCCGAAGGCACGCAACCTCCTTGTCTGCCCTCCCTCCCGACTCCTGAGGTGACGTCAGGAAGCATTGAACCTGCAGCTGAGACATCAACACTGAAGCTAATAAATTTTGATACGTCCACGAGTGATCATAAACAAGAATTCATATACGAACACGGTGTGGAAGAATCAAAGGTGACGCCAGTGGACCAGCGGTTTTCTCCGACTTCAATTGATTCGACACCGACCCCCAGCCCTACTATCGCACCTCAGGGGTCGAAGGAACCTACCTGCTCAGGAATGGTGCCAGCTACTCCCAATACAGTATCTAGCGGGCCTTACACTGCGGCAACTCAAACCGCCCCGTGTGATAGTTTTACTCCAGAACCACTCTCTGATGCATTTTGGCTTGAAACTCCGGTACCAGAGTAAGCCGAAGTTTCCATTATTTGATCTCGAGCCTTTACCAATCTTCTCGCTTAGTATCAAACCCAACATCGCGGATACATCATCCCAGCCAACACTTTATTGGCCTCCTTCCCGTGCCCCCTCACCGCTGGCAAACCAGAATGTCACAGGTAAGTTTCCATGCCTTGGACACTGCTCGCCTTGACCTCATCGCGTCAGCTTCCGAACGGAATGAATCATCGAGGTCTTCACAGCGATCACAATCTCCGGTCTTTATGAGTCCCCTTCTGCCACCCACGACGCGATCGCGTTCCACATCACCCGACGAGATTCCCGGATTGGGAGGGCTTTCTTCCCGACACCCTTTGAGTCCTCTGCCGCAATTCCTTACGCCTACAATAACAACACGGACTGTGACAGAGGATTCAAGTTGGAGCATCCCAGGCACAGGGAAGGAACTGGAGGAGCTAGAGCAGGGGAAGCAGAAGGCAGTGTCTGCCACGATGAAGTCCAGCGATGGTTTAGCGAAGTCCATCGACAGAAATGTTGGC
The DNA here is from genome assembly GCA_018524395.1 of Podaxis carcinomalis. Lineage (NCBI taxonomy): Eukaryota > Fungi > Basidiomycota > Agaricomycetes > Agaricales > Agaricaceae > Podaxis > Podaxis carcinomalis. The sequence goes on along the minus strand of JAEUWJ010000060.1, from coordinate 34,376 downwards.
GCTAACGATTCAAACCTTAGTAACATTAACGTTCCTTCCAACCATACCTCAGAGTTTGCCGCAGATGGTAGCTCTCCACCCCCGTCACTCAGGTTGGAACACACTACGGATCCCCCTTCATCCGTCGTTCATCCTTCTCCTTCGACTCCACCACCAACTACACAAAGCCAAAGTAAATCTCTATCCCGGGGCTCCAACTACGATGATGATTCGGACATGGACTTCGGCACCCCTGTCACCAGCCCCGTAATCATTGTCCCAGATCCGAAGGTTGATGCTATTGACATGTTACCACCACCTATTTCCCCTTGTCCCGCATCCATTGTCCCTAAGTCCAAGGACATGACTCCAAGGGCAAAAACCTCGAGTCCCGGGACGGGCACAGGTACTCTCCACGTCGTAACGCCCCGAGCTGTGGCTCCAGCGACGGCGACTCCCGCAGTTCAGGCGTCACGAGTTATGACCCCGCAGCCGACACACAGCCTTCCGATTACTCGACAGACCTGGAGAACGGGATTGCAGGAACGAGACGTTGATTCTGGCTTTCCTAGTGAAGTGCACGAATCACATATTGCGGAGGAAGACACTGAGAATCAGACATCTGGTCTCCATTCTCCGCGGGCGACAATCGTGTCCGTCCCCGCCCTCACCCAAGCTTCAGGTGCTGCACAAGCCGTTCAGGAGATTGCCATCCCACCTCTACCCCCAATATCAGCGCCGACACTTGTATCTGCCACTCATGTCTCCCGAATACCCAGCTCTCCCCTTCTCCCAAACCTAGCACTGCCTACACAGCCTACCTCCTCGACCTTGCTGCCTTCCCCAACCTCACCACTAGCTCAGACTTCCGCCATATCGACAACTGAGCTGACTCCATCAAATCCTCCCTTCGCCCTATCGCTGAAAAATAATGCAATCGTTCCTCCTGAAAATGAGATGCAATCTCTCCGAAGCCGTCACGACCAGGTTCGGAATCAGGTTCAAATCATTGAACAAGGTACATCCGTAACGCAGCCTCTGCCGCCTTCAACCCGCCCCCGATCCCAGGCTACTGTCCTTGAAGGCGCTACGACTCATCTCCCTGTCCAATCAACCCCTCCTTACGACCAGGAACCTGATAACGCATACTCTCCTAGAGCCCATCGACAAATCAACTCCGAAATGCAACAACAATCCTCTCAGGAGCAATTCGGAGTGTCTCTGGTTGACGTACGTTCCGTCATTTGGTACACACTTAGCTTTAATAACCATGCACTAAATTTATGTCTAGTCAACATGTCGCAAACGTCAGAGAGAAGATGAGAGCGATGATGAAGATGATGAAGTAGCCCGAAAGAGCCGAAAGAGGAGTGAAGGTCTTTCGACCCGAGAAGGCGGCATCGTGGTTCGGAAAGTTGTTTCGATGGTGCGGGATACGCTGACGGGTCTGAACGATCTATTGGAGATTGCAGTGGAACAGGATCTTATACCCTTGGAGAAACTCAGAGGGAGGAACAAAGGAAAGGTGAAGGCAATGGAATCGTTGGGGGAGGAGTCTCAGGTCCATACCCCAACCACACCTTCCCCTTTTGTCCAAACGCCCGTTCGATCCCGTACGCGTGTCGAGTCGAGCGAGATCGCCCGGCTGAATGAAGAGCTCCTGTCGATGAAAGCAGAGATGGCTCAGTTGAAGGAGCGAAAGGTAACAAGCATCTCTTCAGAACAAGATCACGTACGTGCGATGCGGTTAGAACTGGAGACATTGAGGGAACAGATTCGCGTCCTCAAAGAGGCCAAGGCGCCCCCAACGGAGCCGTCAGAGGTGCAAGCGCTGAGAGATGAGATCGCATTCCTCAAGAATGAAATGCGCTCGCTCCAGAGTAGCTCTAGACGATCCTCAATGGCCCCCTCTACTCCATCTACGCCAATTCCGAGCCTACGGCTTAATAACAGCGCTGTGACTCAGACGATTCACCCTCTGGCTCATTTACTCGTTGAACCCCATAGCGTCCCTCCGACTCCAATAAACACTGCAGTTCGGCCAGAAACCACTCACACAGAGAGCGAGCCCCCGCAGTCGGCGCATTCGTGGAATTCCCATCCTCACGAAGGCGGTAGGACTGAAAGACGGCCCGATGCACCAGCCACCACGCCACGCTCTCCAGTTATTTTCGACGACATACCTCTTCCTGTGAAGTCCAAGAGGAAGACGCGTATGATCTTCTCCAAGAGTTAAAGCAGGCCCTATTTTGTTCTCGTTTTGCCTAGCTCGTTCGTATTTCGTGCTCCTTGCTCCAACATGCATCTATCTATTTCTCTCATTACCTAATTGTGTAAATAAGTTTTGACCTGGATCCTGAACCGTGTGATTGTGTGAATCAGAGCCAATGTGATTCAGTTCATTTCTGATCCAAACCGTGGCTGGATCGACCCCTCAATGAAGAAAAAGACATTCTCTTGACATCATCGATAAATGGGGTTTGTTGTGGTTGAGCGAAGGTGGCCCGGTCATTAAACAAGTGGCCGTTGGGAGCTTAATCGCACTGATAAACGCAGTCATTCTAATTCATTCGGATATACCCCTCGGTCTCCTGACTATGTGTGCAATTGTTGTTCGGTCGTTGGTCGGTTACCATTTATCGTTCGAGATTGTCGACAGGTTATTTCCGGGAACCCGAACCGTGGCGAAAGATCTGAGAAGGACATCTGCAGCAGTTATGAATGTCTCATTCCGATAAATTATAGCCCTGTTGTACTGCACACCCAGATCATATTAGCTCTCTGCCCAACAATGACTGAAATGGGAGCTGACAGGCCGTGGTATAAAAAAAAAGGCAATGAAGTCATACCTTGCATACGCCTAGAACCCCACCTCGGTTCACGCGGATGTCTATCTCGTCTCATACTCCGTGGAAGTCCTGACATGCAACAGCCACTCTTCACCCTGTTGTAACCGCAAGCTGCCGGTTGCCGCGATGGTGATTAGATGGATTGTATTACAGAATCTCTGCGGCGAACGTCGGTCTTCAAGTATTTGTGGAACGACGCAAGGAATTCAAGGAATTCGCGCAGCTCAGGGTGACTCTGTTAATGGGTTCAAAGAACTCTGGCTCGGGAACTTCTGATATATAACAGATAGATGTTCTCTTTTTATCTGAAACTATCCCGAACAGCCCGGTGCAACATCAACCAGTGTCATTGTGATCACCTGAGTAACTTAGTTTTGTGAGATGCTGAGCCAGTGTGAGAGGTCTCTCAGACGCTAACCACCCAGAACCTTAAACAATGCGCGTAACCCACATGAACACAGGGCATGATCTCCAATCGTGAGATTTGAAAGATTTAATGATGTGGAATTCGGCCAAAATATAGTAACTCCGTAAGCTGAGGAGGCGAACGCTTTCTTCGATACAGCCCATAAGCGTCCGGAGGATGTGCGGTTGCTATTGGCCGGTCTGCTGCAGACCATGGCCCACTTTCAGCACGGGGCTAGCCAGAAGTCCTAGGATTAAAGAGGTTCTACCTCAACTGCACGGCCGCGGGTCAGGGAACCGCCAGCCTGGCTGAGAACTAACCCTTTGGATTCATTAACACCCCTATTCCGTGAAAGAAACCGGAGTACAACCGTGTAACTTTGTATCTCAATGGGTTCGTTCCCTTTGAATTTCATATTGTATGTGAATTCGAAACGAAACCTTGTTTGATCAGCTGCAGCGTGCTCATTGGTTCATTCATAGTAAATTTAGATACCAGTAATTATGCAATAATGAGTGGGAAACCTGCCTCAAAGCTAGGCCAACCGCGAACACACATAGACAGATGGCCATCATCCGTGAATTCATTTCAGCCCCTTCTGATAGATTAAGCCCTCATCTGCGCCACCAACTGACAGTTTCTCGCCGGTGCGACTAGATCAGTAATACGTTCGATACCAGTGGGCTTTTTCCATTCTACCACAGCGATACGATTTTGGGAATGGTGAGCTACAGGAAATGTGCCACAACGCGCTTCTCGGATCCTGGGGCGTCTCCGATCGCGGGCCCGATCATACTGAATGTTTCATTCCTGTAGACATCAGGAGACGACTTATACCGGTGTTCTGGCCCAAACGACAGGCTCATGGATTGGTTATCAGCGGAGTGCTACAGCAAAACAAGATGAGTATCATCTACCCACATTTTTCTATGGTCCAGACTGTGGCTCGTTCACGGTACGACCAAGGACTGGGATGCGAGCTGGGGTGAAGATCGGGCTGAAGCACCCCAAATATCGTTTGATCAATGCGCGACTTGTCTCATTAGTCTTCTCTCCCTAGCTAGTGGCTTCGCTATCTTGGACATCACAGTACACATGCCTAGTAGTACCTCCCCTATATCCGCTGTCTGGTTTGAAGCGAAAGGAAGCCGCGGTACGCCGCTGACTATATAAAGAGTTGTGAGGAAGACTTGGTGAGTTGCCGGACCTCTAAATGTGACCAGATACCTGAGATATAACAAATTCAGTTGATTGATGAGTGTGTATGTCCGGCTGTGGAAAACCCGTGCTCTTGGCATTCCGTTTCGGGCATGTGACGTGGTCCAAGGGGCAGCACCTGAATTAAGACTGAGAAGGAACCCTGTCGGGGCGAGATGACTTGGGGCATAGGCACATCGCTTAAGGTAAATGGGCCCTTGAAGGAAGTTCGCACTTTATAAAAATAAACCGGGAGGAACAACGTTGAGAAGCTTGGATTCCGACATCACCGCAGAGAGCGACTTGCAAGAATTCCAGCGCTCAACGTCGGCAGTATTTCCGCACAATACAGAATGACATTTACCGTCCGTCATAAAAGGAAATGGTATCATCAGTCAAGTGACAGATCATTTGCTGAAGACCATGCGTGGGGCTATGGAAAATATGTGGGAAACAAACCAAACAAACGTCAACTTGACATAGCAGTTGACGACATTCGATGAGTTGCAGAATCCTGGAAACGATAGCAGAATAATTTACATCGGTAATGGTGCAATATTGGACTGCGAGATTGGTGTACGGAGAGTGATGCGTGAAAGGTTTCGCTACAAAAATGAGTACGCTGTGGAATTGGGATGGAATGGGGTTTAATGTTTGGAGCGGAATTCACATGTGTGTTGTCCCGCCCCTCCTTGTCCAACAATTGCCACGCTTCCCCGCATTTGTAACGGTTCTGTGTCGTTTCTGCCCCTTCCCCAGACACTCCTTCTGTCCCTCATGGATCTCTCGGTCTCTGTCCCTCTCAGTGCGTCCTCTACCAGCGGCGACAGTACCGCCGCTAGCTCAACTTCTGCAACCCCCACTACTATCACAGACCCTTCCTCTGTTACAACCGGAAATGGTGCTGATCAGTCCGCCGCGGAAACTACAATTAGCTCACCAACAGATGACTCCGTCCCGTCCTGGAAGCCCAATTACAATCTCAGTTCCCCTCCCGATGTCAAACGACCCTACAATGCTGAGGAAGCTCTGGACGATATACCAGGTGTGAGCTACGCGTTGGAGATCTTCTTGTCATCCCATATGCTCGAATCTGAGGAGTACTGCCACAAGATGGATGAGACTAAGTGAGTTGTTGTGGTTGTCCTGGTTTGGCGCTTGTAGTGCTAAATTTTCTCCCAGAGAACGCCTGTATTTCGCCACAGGCTATGGTCTGATCCAATGTGTTAAGGGATTGATGTCATACGAGGACGATGTGTGTACTCAAGTTGTGACGTCTAATCTATGGAATGACGTTCTTCACAGGACCTTCTTGCCGGGATACGTCACACAAAACATGGCAATCACATCGCCAGTCAACACCGCAAGAAGCAAGCATTCCTTGGTTCTCGTCTCGCCGGATATGTTGTTTCCCACCTCGCCTCTGGCGTTAGTCACATCCGAAATATGACACCAGTGGAACGACACGCAGAGCTCGTCTACGCCGAGAGCTTATTCGAGAAGGTCAGAATTTCCTTAGACGGTATTCTCCCATATTCATATCATCTTACAGGCTTTACTTGGAATTGTCTATTCCGGCGACTGGCTGGCCTTCATTAAGGAAGCGTGCGTAGCATCTAGCGATAATTGAATATGCTTATCGATGTCGCTCGTGCTATGCAGGTTGAACATGAGGACGACGATTGGCGTCTACCGACAATTGGGTCAATTCCTTGATGCTGTAGATGCTGAGGCAACCGCTCGTGGTGAAGGTCCGATTGACAAGACAATCGATCCCCACTTCCGCTCTGGTGTCTATCTTGGTGTTGGGATAAGCCATATTATATTGAGTTTGATGCCTGGAAAGCTTATGACACTCGTCGAGCTGTTCGGATACCACGGAGACCGCAAGTTCGGTCTGGAGGCTTTGATGAAGGCTGGCGGGTGGACGCGTGAAAAGGATGAACCCGATATCTCTGCTAGTGCGTGAGCCCCTAGAATGATCTCGAGTCTGACACTGACCTCGTACATTCCAGAGGAGGAAGGCGTCCGACGAACTATTTGCGACATGGCACTGCTTATATTCCACCTCGTCCTCTCAAGTTTTACTTTCGATGGTGTTGATATCACCATCGCCGCCAAAATACTCCAGTGGAACCTAAAGCGATACCCAAATGGTATGTTGAATACTTCTATCGTTCAACAATCCCACTAAGAAAATGCAGGCGTTTTCTTCTTATTCGGCGCTGGTCGCCTCGCTCTCTGCCAGTCCCAGCCTGCAAAGGCAGTTTATTATTACACCAAGGCTATGGAATCCCAGTCGCAATATCGCAATCTGCATCATATATCCTTCTGGGAAATTGCAATTGCTAATCTCGCTTTATGGGATATTCCCGCTAGTCTAAAGTGCTGGACTGACCTAAGGGCTGAAGCTACAGTATGTATAAGTCTACTCTATCGATCGTGAACACTCACCAAAGACCTGATAGTGGTCGAAAGCTATTTATACCTATGGGATGGCCGTTTGTCTACTGGAAATCGGTGATGAAACTCAGAAGAAAGAAGCAGCGAAGCTCTTGGAGAAGGTTCCCGATTTACGGCAGAAGATTGCAGGGAAGTCGATTCCTCTTGAGGTGCGCCACTGTTCATTGTTGACCTACGAATTGCTCACAAGACCTTCTACCTCCACAGAAATACGTGGCTCGGAAAGCTCGCAAGTTCTCACAACAAGGCAATCGGCTTGCTCTACCTGCCCTCGAGCTTGCTTATATCTTCCTCGGCATTACCCACGCCCCACGAGAAGTCATCGTCAACAAGATGTTGCCGGAAATCGAGAAGGTATTGTCCAAACTCGATGCGCACAAGTCCAATCCCAAGAAATATGAGGGGGGGCATGGATACTGGGATGATTACTGCTTAGCTCAGTTCCTAAAGGGCGTCTGCTTGCGTTACGTCGCGTATCCGGTGAGTGTAGGGTTATCGTTGATAGAGTCGTCCTAACGTATACCTCAACAGGATCCCGACGCCATCTGTGACACGGATGAGCCCGTGGCAATCCCCAAAACGCAAGCCGAGAAAGAGTCCGAAGAAGCTTTCCAGCTGGTGTTGAAGCGTGGTCCCAAGATTGAGCTCGACCATCACCTCGTATATCACGCTCGTTAGTATAAGTTGGCGCACTTCATTCTTCCCGGCTGACTCTGGCTCGTGTTCCGTAGATTACGAGCTGGGGAGGTTGTTGGCTTGCCAGGGCAATCACGACGCCGCTCGAAATGAATTCGAACTTGTGATCAGTGGGAAACATCTAGAGGTTGGTCCTTCGGGCAAAAAGGTGCGATAATAGTGCTCAAGCTGGCTTCAATCATCATTGACATATGATTTTGATAGGGTAAATATAGCATGGAGGTATGTTATACGATATCACTTGTTCACTCTTCTCCCTAATTACAGCTTTCAGAACGCGCTCCATATGAGATGCCATGCAGCTATAGACGCGCTTCACCAGAAACGCTTGTGAACTGCTCACCGGTTCGCCGTCATTTTACGTCGAACACTCTGATCTCTTCGATTGCCTTATATACTTTGTACTTATGTTTAACTATCTGTTGCCTTATTACTTCGGAACGGGTCAAGATATCTGCATTTACCGAACTTGTATCACTGCTATTTCTAGTCTGACCCTCAAGTCTAGATTGTATCTGAGATCAATTTGGCATCCCTTCCTTCGCCTTTTCCTAAGCTGTATTCGCCCATAATTATGACCAGATCTGCTCTCGGTGACAATAGTCAGTACACTTCGTGGGAGTACGAGAAGCCTCCAAGTGCTTCTGGCTCACACTTGAACTGAACGGGTAGTACCGGCGAAACCGGCTTTGAACGCACACATGTCGCTTATCTTCCGTCCAGCCTGAGCCTCAAACCATTGGACCCAACCTCTTCATGAGATAGCACCGAGTATATCAAGTGAGCTGCCGTTGGCGCCTGACCTTTACATCTATAGCCTTGCTTCTCGGTTAGGAGATGACAATGATCATCATCTGTCCTACAGAGTACAACAGACTCGAGTGTCGAAGGTGGTTCATGTCCTCCGGAGGGATTTGCAATTAAGCTCTTCTAATTTCGTACTGTAGTACCACACGTATTACGCTTTCCAGAACCCTTTGCTACATGTGGTATGCCACAACGATGTTTCCGCGGCTAATGGGATGCCTTGTCAGAGACAACCGTACCCTGATCGCATATGGCAAGCTCGATGATTTCGCTTGTGCTGTAACTTCACTCAACTTCACTTGGGCCGTGCGGCCCCGACCTTGAGGCGAAGGACTATCGCAACACAATCAGGTATGCTAAGTACACTTCGACCTCATGTGTAGGTTATTAAGCGGCCGCTACAGTGCTTGATGTTTCCCCCTCTGACGAGTACGCGGAACTTGGCATTAGTTGAAAAAGCGACCAGGATTGCAACACAGTTATTATCATGTTTGCTTTCCTAAGGTAGTGAGCAGCGGGAGGTTGAAAGCGACCCATAGCACCTCAGTTAAGGTGAGTCTATCGCTACGTTGAACCCCAACCTTGGCCGTGATGCTTCCATGTCAAGCTGACCGAAAGGACCTACAAGTGAGAAATGCACTCTAACGCCTGTTCCTCGGGAGAATCTCGATTACGGGCATCTGTCACCGTTGGGCATTTGGACATGGCACCAGAGCATGTATTTGATCCTTGAACCTAATCGAGGGTATAAAACCGAACACAGTTCGATGATTGTCGTCCACTTCACCCCAGAATCATGCGCCTTCTACTTTTACTCATCTCTTTTGTTTGCCTCGGTGTCCAAGGTGTGCCCTTGGTAGTTACTACTACCGACATTCCGACGACCAGCACCACTCTAGTGACTCTAAATTTCCAGCCATCCAGACCTCCAGCTGACCTCCTGACTAATACTAGGGATATTATACAACGCAGTCCCCTGACAGCGGAACGACAACTTGTGTTACATGGTGGCTACCCAGCCCAGAACCGACTACGACTGTTTGAATACTGTAAGTGACCATATTATCGCTATTGATCGTCCAATTTCAGCCTATTGCTCAACTCTGTGACCTCAGTGTGTCGAGAATGCCTATTTGGGCGTTTGGTTAAATGGATAAGAAATTGGGTCTAGTTGATTATTGAGAATGTATGCTTTGTCTATACAGCAAACCGTGATCGGCGGCGCAGACGGGGCCCAATTCTCGAGAAGACGAAACTGAAACGGGTTTCAGGCGGAAATCTCTTCAGAAAACGTATCAAACTCACGGTAAGGGTGCCATAATTGCTGTTAAGCCGGCCAAAAGAGCAGTCGCGCCGACCGTTCCAAGTTTTTTATACATCGCTCCCGCAAATAAAGGAAAGACTGCTGCGAAAGTAGACCTCATGGCGCTGTTTGCGGCCATGGCAGAAGCAGCAATGGGTCGGTACGTTGTGACGAGATAGGTGAATGTCGACGTAAAGACGAAATAGATTCCGCACCCAAACGGAACCGATGCTATCATTGGGATGATCCAAGGCACCGCTGGGTACGTCGTGAAGGCTAGCCAAAATAATCCTGGCATGAATGGTTAGTTGTACTCATGACAGCAAGTTTTTCAAAGGGTAACCTACCAACTGGTACGAGGATTGCACCAATTTGTCCCATGTAAAGCCGAGCTTCGGGCGGCAATGCTCCCCCATTTCTTTTTGAAATCCTCTCGTATAACCTCATTCAGGAGTCAACTTCACTCAGATCTCGGATGATGATAATGAGTACCTATTCCAGTATGGTTGAGTTAATAGACCGAGAAGCATTCCCACTCCTATCCCGAGAAATCCTAGGCCAGTTTCCTGAAGACTAAACCCATGTCCATCCTGGAAAATGACCGGATATGCTTGAAACGCCAAATACAGTATTCCTAGAATGAGAGAGGTCCTAATGAAAGGATTGAATCTTACTCCTTATGCGGGTTATCAGAAGCCCTACCATATATCCAGAAGAAGTGCCATCCGGTCGAGGAGTAAGAGCTCTGAGGAGGTCTAAGCGTCTCACCGCTACAAGGCGCTTATATACTTACTGAAGGGAGTGTAACAACTGATAACGATTGCCTTCAGGACCCCTTTCTCGACCTCATTCGTGCGTTTCTCTTCCTGAGCTGACATGAGATTACATCTACAAGGGATGCTATATCAGACTCTTCACGTCGGTGGTATCAACCTAACGTACCGTCGAGCCTTCGCTTTCAGCAAGACTGGAATATATGTTTCGGGGACAAACTAATCTCGTAAGGCACCAATCTGACTTCGCTCGCCTCTTCACTCACGAGAACGATAGCAACGAATTGCGCAAAGGACCAGATGATTACGAGGTAATACGTCCAGCGCCAATCCACGTGCTTTATGTTGAAACTGCGTCATTCCGACGAGTCTTTTCCTGACTGCAAAATAACTCACCTGGTTGATGAATCTATCGCCTGTTTAGATCAAGCAGCAATCAGAAGATCACAAAACGCTTACCCCCCCAGAAGAGGCCCAAGGACTGGACCCAGAAAGGGACTAACGGTGTATACAGCCATGGGACTTGTCTCAGAGGATGAGCGCCCGCTTTTGGCATTGTAATACTTCCCTACCTTGTTACGGTCGCATCAGAGAACAAATCACTGACGCTACCACCTGCAACGCTCAAAAATGCGGATCCGCAGAATCCTGTAATGAAGCGAAAAATTAGAAAGGTGGCTATTAAAACCGTATGATAATCAGCTACATTGAAATTGACCATGATAACTTGTCACACTTACCTATATTTGGTGCAAAAGCGACGGGCCACGCGAACACAAAAAATAGTCCGTACGATATGCGATAGATGGGGTTTCGTCCGTAAACCTCCGAAAGTGGTCCAACAATCAATGGTCCAAGACCGAGCCCCTCGACGAAGAGGCTAATGGAAAGCACCGAAACAGTGTGTCCCACTTTAAATTCCATAGATACGCCGTTTTCAGCAAAAGCAGCCTTATAACACATGAGGTGAGGGGCTATCGAGATACATATCCACCAGATCTCGCACCAATGATGAAGCACAGGTAACACACAACGAAGACGCACTAATCACGACGACCACCAGCCATTTTCTCCAGGTTGGGAGATGCTGTGGATGTTCACCGGGTTCCAGAACACCCGGAGGAATGGGGTTCTCAGGGTTGACAGGGCCACAAGCCAGATCTCCTTCATTTGCGATTGTTGACGTTGATGGAGTTGTCGGCATGGAGCGTATTCAGAAATCCAGGGTGACGGGGAGAAACGATACGGGTGAGCGGGTGAGTGGAAAGCAGATATGTGAAAGGTGGGCAGCATGATGTATAAGCGAGCCTCTCACACCCCACACACCCGGAGAATGTTGCTGACTACTCCTTAAATCTGTGGTATTTTAGCCGAATATTTCTCGCGCTTTGTTTAGGAAGCTCTTCCCGCAAGCTCCGGCGGTTCCCACGAGGCAGAGTCCCACAACTCATCATTATTCTCCTTGTACAACCCCCGAGGAACGAACTCCCTCGAGTCCACTGAACAGGAGACCATTGAAGAGCACTGCCCCTCACCTATTTTTCAACTAGAAGTTCTTAGGGTCCTCTGGGAATCTGATTGGATGCCTCAAATCAATGGACGGGTTTTATGTTTCTTTCTATTTTCACGTGTTTCCGGCATCTAAAGGCGTGCAGTGGAAGTTGGAGTCATTCGATTGAGGATAGGTAAATTCCACCCACCAGTGATGATTCGTGTACACGTAAAAGAGATTCCCCGAGTGGTTTTAAGCTTTCGGTAATCAATGTCGCTACTCCATTGATTCCCGCTGCTGTGAGCTGCTGATGCAGAAAGATATGCAAATGTTCCTGCAGGTCCATATAATATACAGAAATTCCCTAAGTATCCCTGCGAATTCTACCGGTGAGCCATTTTGGTAGAACACCGATCACGGTGACCTCTGAACGCAATTTTGTCAACCATTGTCCCTGGTCCTCTCCCATTGTGCCAACTAATTCAACTCTCGCTGTTTCAGGCTCGAGGGACGGATCCTCGCGCATATGCATATCAGTTTACCTAAGACTTGGTAGCCATCGCACAAGTTCTCGAGAATCCCACGTACAGTTCTTTTCTCCCGGCTCGGCAATTAAAGCGAACAAGCCTATGCAAGCACATCATCTCCTAGACGATTTCGGCAGCTTCCAATCCATCCCCCTATTGTTACTGACAATATGGCGGATCAACAATCTCTGACTCGGTTTGGATATGGGAATGCATCAGTGTGCCTTGGACCTGGGAAGGATGCCGTGATCTGTGAGGCATACGACACGAAACAAGAAATTTTAGATCATTTACACAATTTAGTAAGTGAGGGGACTGCGCACTCCACGGTGTTTTAGGAGTTAAGAATGATAATGAGGTTACGACGTTTAGGTGTGTTTTGCGATCGCTCGAGGACGTTCGCAGGAACCCTAAGTTACGGTGGCGATTTCTACCTGGTTCTTGTAGAGCGAGGGTCTTTGTTTGACGTATGCGACTCACACCCTGTGCGCACGGTTCTTCACAGTTTCCGGGAACGTCGCAAACCACGGCCTCGCCTAGCTCTTCATCATCCTCACAAATTTGAGTCGCCGACGGAGCTGACCCTCAGATGATGGAATGAATATCGATCATTTGAACAACTGATGCCCAATTGTTTAACAAGAAATCAAGGGCTCGATCGCACATCACCAAATCGGATCTCGTACAGTTTTCCATGCCACTGTTGGCTCCGCTGTTTATCACACAACAGCGTATTCCAAGTATCCCTATTTAGTGGCAGCCCACAACATGCGCTGGCAACACATGTGGCAATCTGTTTATAGATGAAAATCCAAACGGCTCAGAGTGTGATAAAATTGAACTACAGGTATCTGATGAACAATGCAAGTTCCGACAACTCAAGAATAGGCGTGAGTCATAGCTTCCAGCAGTGTATACTAATGTTTGCTCTTCCGAATGGGAACTTCCCATTCCATGTCTCCACATCCTTTCTGCTCTCTGCCACAGCATGTTTCAACTGTTCGGCTGCCTCCCGTACCGCGGAGATATCCTCAACTAGACCACTTGCAATTTCTTCTTTGGTACTCTGAAAGGCCATGATTCTCAGTCAACGCAATGGCACATGATCATAGGGAGGCGTACTTGGATAGCTTGACTAATATCATTGTCGATGACAGCAAGCAAGTCAATCATGTCTCCTCGTTCTCGCCATCGAATCCCGATAGTAGCGCGAACAATCGCTGTCAGTAGAGGCAAACTCGAGGAGCCTAAGCCGACCCCGTAAAGCTTTCGCGTTCGTGAAAGGAGTTCAGAGAGAGAAGGCGTTGGTGCATAGAAGGAATCCTCCTCTTGTTGAAAGAGCGTAGAAGACGCAAGCTCAGCGGTATTGTCGGCTCTACGAAGTCGATTGCGAGCACAGACTTTATAACTCTGTGTCAGCGAGCTGGGGTTGGTGGCCAATAGGTTACGCGTGATAGCACGTAGACTGGTGTCCACTGTCAGGAGCCATCGTTGGTGAGACAAAGAGTTACTCACTCTTCTACGCTGGCGTTCGCAATAAAAGTGTCGAGCATAAGGTTCCTAGAGACGACAGTCAGCACAGCTGATGCGGTGCATAGGCCCATCCTTACACGTGTCCAAGAGCAGGCCCTGGAAGTGAGATTGGCTCAGGTGCAGGCATGTCGAATTAGGATGCGTTGCGATGGGAATACGTGGATGAGAGGCGAAATTCGATGAGGGAAAGCACGGTAAGCCAGCGTATTTTATAGCATCTCACCCCGAAGAATCATGCGTCAGAAACATCATGGATCAAGATCTTCGGCGTTTTACAAATGGGTCGTCGTCTTTCTACGGTTCGGGATGACCCTGTGTGGACCTTCGTACCAACTCGGACTGGTTCCGCTTGAAGTATGTCTTGATCGCCAACCCGAACTGGCTTGGTCCATTGTCATTTATACTACAACGTCATGTTAGATTGCCGCAAAAGTATAAAGCTCATGCTCGTTTACTTTCCACCAAACCTCAGGCAATCATGTCTTCTTTTCCTCCTCCTAGCGAATTTTCTCGACTGGGCCAAGTGCGCGTACCTCGCATTTGGACGGGACTATGGCAACTCTCCTCATCAGCTTGGGGCTCAGCCGATATCGGAGACATCAAAGAAGACATGAGAAGGTTGGCTGACAATGGCTACTACTGCTTTGGTGCGTCTGTTTGCTGGTCTTCATCGAGGGCCGCCATTTATGCTCACCATAGACATGGTGAGGCTCCTTCATGCCTTAGCTATCACGTTCTCATACTGTCGTGTGTCCCTTGCAAAATGTCTGAAAGGGTAGGTCATATCCGAATTGCGGGCTCCTGGATTGGTTAGAACTGAGTTTACAAAACAGCCGATCACTATGGCTCAGCTGAGAACATAATTGTACGTGGCTCTGCATCGGGAGGGTTTGTTCCGACGTCTGATTGGAGATGTCAGGGACAATTTCGCCATGAACTCCCAGATCCTACTAATTTGTTTGTGGCCACTAAATGGTGTGTCTTCCACAAATGTATTCCAACACGCGAAACCGTGTTGGAAGCTGTGAAGGCTCGGTTAAGGGACCTTCAAACGACTCGCATCGATCTCCTTCAGGTCTGAGAACCCGATGTTCACACGTTCCATGCTGACCCCTATGACAGTTTCATTGGCAAGATTACAACGACAAAGGCTACCTCGATGCCCTTTTCCACCTCCGAGATCTACAGGCGGAGGGTTACATTGCGAAAATTGGTCTATGTAACTTCGACGCAAAGCGAACAGACGAGATTTGCACCCAGTTAGGTCCAGGAGCAATCGTTTCCAATCAAGTTCAGGTCAGGAATTCACATTCCGCCAGCTCCAACGACATTGACGTGGCTGGTTGTTCACAACAGTTCTCCATTGTTGACACACGTCCGCTCCACGGAATGGGAGACGTCTGCATGAAGCACGGTGTCAAACTTCTCACATATGGCACGCTAGTACGTTGTTTATGATGACTTTGTTTCCTCACTCCGGTTCTGCATACAATACGCTCATCAATGCTCCACGGGGCTGGCAGTGTGGAAATTTCTTGACGGACAAATGGCTAGGACAGCCCCTCCCTGACCCTTATGGTGAAGAGAATACGCTGACACCGTCTCAACGCAAGGTGAGGCGCCGAGATGGTTTTCTGATACCCAACCGCCTGTCCTTCTCAGCTCAGTTTTGCAGTATCTCGATGTGATCTTGATATCCTGGGGAACATGGGAACAGTTCCAATCACTTCTGAGAGTCTTGCGCACTATTGGCGACCGCCACGGGGGCATGAGCATAGCCAACATTGCCACACGTTGGGTTCTTGACCATCCATTCGTGGGTGGTGTACTTATTGGTACGCACACAATGATGGAAGTTTTCTGGAATTGAAAGACTGACGTAGCGAACCGAACCCATCCAGGCGCGCGGCTCGGAATTGCAGAGCACTTTGCCGACAACGCGAAAGTTTTCAACTTCCGACTGACTCCGCAAGACCGCGCGGATATCGAGGAGATTCTCGCGCGTACTAATAGCAGGAATATGATTACCACCATCGGCGACTGTGGGGCGGAATACCGGTCTTAAACATTCTGTTCTCCACCCCTGTAGGAAGGCTTGCAACCTTTGGCTTTGGAATTTATCGATGAATCGTGTTCAACACTCGCTCAATTGCAACGGAATTAATTAATCAACTGTTATTAATACATGATTATACTCGCGTCGTCTAGACACCATTAAAATGAAAGTTGTGTGGTCTATTGGGGTTGACAACGTTGATGCCGGAGCCCAATTCTACAAATTGAAAGGAACGCGGAACCAATCACGCTAAATGGCTCTATAGCTTACTGGTGGAACCTTGAGACAAAGAGGTGGATGGTAACCGTTGAATTGGCTGCAATTTGCGCTTGAGATCTCTCAAGATCGACGTTTTGGGGTGCCAATCCCGGAAAGCATCACGCAGCTCTGCAATTTCCCTCGCAAAGAAATACATAACGCTCTCATTCGCGATGACATCTCGCAGCGCCCATGGTATCTGGGATTAATGAGGCGATGAGTATGTCGTAATTCCAAAGCAGGTATCATGCACCTCATAGTCGTTCTGTTCATGGCTGGCGTTGAAAGGCTCCACCGTTGCGTCCTGATGATCCGTAAGACCATCATTTGCCAAAAAAAGATATTTGACAGCCAAACTGCCAGTGAAGGAGATCATTGACGACATCATCAGTCAAATAACGGACGAACAGGGTTGGACAATAACATACATATATGTCGCAATTTCCTCATAGGCTGTGGAATGGCCGATGCCGTTTAGGGAACCTGCCGTCGCTTCTGACAGGTGTGCAAGTAGTCCACTGTCGCTGATCCCCGAGTTCATAATGCGAAGCAGGAGGACTAATAACTTCGACAAGAAATCTGAAGAACTTCCAATTATAATAACATTGAACCAACCATGCGGACCTGAGATAAGAAAAAGACATACTGGTATGCATCGCCATCGATATACAGTGCTCGTAGAATCAATGGATGTGAGACGGCAGTGAACAATCCAGAATATATTGGTACTACTTGGTCGTTTAGCGACGCGACATAGACCATCTTGACCTGGAGGTAAAAGATAAAAACACGAAGGTGCACAAATGTTGAGCTATGACCTCGCCTCGGTGGGATTTACAATAGGAGCAACTCACCCCGTGATTCAGGACATGGCGGAGAGCATTGACATATGACTGAGACACGGCACTTTCAGTATTCTATTAAGTCGTCAGCAAGACCCTAATGGTATATCAACTGCGCAGACCTGAAACTCGAAGAGCTCACGAGCGGCGCTGGACTCGAAGTACTGTAACACAGGGAGACATGAATTGATAATCAGCGTCCAATCACAAAGATCTGCATCACGTTGAATAACAACACACCTGAAGGTAAGGCTGAACAAAAGTGCCCCTGCTCAGGTAGCGCAGTGGACCGAGGTGAATCCCACAGAGGGCGAGGCAACAAATGCGTTGAGGCCTCGGCGCGGGTGCAGTTGACATCCCAGCGGCTGCGGGAAACGACGTTGCCGGGCTAAGGACTTGGCTGTTTTTTGATGTTCGGATATGTCGATCATAGATGAGGCGGTTCAAAAGATGCGTTGATACCACAGAGCCTTGTGAATGTGTGGCAACAAAAATCGCATCGGCCGCATGGAGATCATCCATCCATTCCTGATTCGAAATCAGATTGCTATACAACCTGGCAATTAGAACACCAACGTCGTTGAGAATGCCATCTCAGCTAAATTTAACTCAGGTACACAAAGCTACGCACTTTTCGACACGACGCTCGATGGTTCCTTCCCCTTCAAGTGGAATTCGTGTTATCTTGTCTAAAGATACAGCATACTCCTGCTGGAAGGTCTCCAATGCCCGAACCATCATGTTCACGAACTTGGCACTTGTCCCTGTGGGCTGCGCAGCAAAACGACTTTTTAGCACCACCACAAATTAAACCGGCTATCATGGCATATGTTCACTAACCTCGCCAAGGACAGTTCGAACCACAGCACCTTGAGCCAGAAAACCGGAACTAATTAAGGTCCAAGGCACACAGCGCGACATTGTTGCTACTCACCGGGGAACCACCCATGGACACCAATAACAACCACACGCCTACAACCACGGAGCACGTCACGCACATGTGTACCTTCACTAGGGCCGAGGCCACCATCTTTGTTCTTCTTTTTGTCCATTGTCGCAAAGCGCCCAGTGGCGTGGCTAGTCGCCTGACTTGTGGTCTTGGACGGCGAGGAAGAGCTCCCAAATCCAACCCCCACTGGACTTCCAACGGGAGATTCCAAAACATCCCATGCTCGAGGCAACTCCTTCCCGAAATGTCGGAACCGATCCCTCCGCTCCTTTTCCGAAGCAGTGAAGTGCTCATCATTCTGGTCCTTGCCACTAGGACCACTACCCAGCCAACCAGTGTTGTCCGTACCCACTGCTGTGCTGTCCTTCGAAAATAGAACGCCACTGACGAATTCCATCGCGCGTCCTAACAACTTTCCGCCAGTGTTCCGATTGTCACTTTGTGAAGTTGTTGTCGAAGGGAGAACCAGGCTGCGGGGGGGCATGTGGAACGTATCCTCCCAAGTTGGCAGCACAAGATTTGGGGGTGGTGGTGCCTTTTTTGATGAAGGCGTAGGCGAGGCAGTGCGCTTGGGATCGTGAACTTTTCCAACTGGAGGAGGGGATGCTGATGGGTTCAAAGGAACCGAAGGACCCTTTCCTGTTGGTGTCGAAGGTCTCGGAACAGGAGTCGTTGAACCAGAACCAGGCTTTGAACGAGGAAGTGGTTTTGCCTTCTTATCATTGATCGGGTTGGATTGCACCGTTTCCCTTTTGATATCACCATCGGTGGGCACAGTAGACTGCTGCTGTGATGATAGCTTCGGAGCTCCATCTTGACTAGTTCTCGCACTATCCACAGCAGTGGAGCCACCAACAGCGGTCTTCACACCCCCTCCGATATCCGATTCGTGCTTCGTCGCTTGTCCTTTGGAAACATTATCCTTTAGCTGATTCTGGTTCTGATCCTTTCCGTGATCTCCCTCCGCACTCATCGCATCCCCGTCAAAATCCACTTCCATGACTTCTGCACCATTCTCATCACGCTTCACGTCCTCGAGTTCCCCAGAAACGGTCGAACCATATCCGAGCGTCTTGACAATGAGCCTCCTCGAACTGAAAAGTGACGCCCAACCCGACCGATTTGCGGTGATACTCTGTTCAATTGGATTCGCGGCTTGCTTGGACGGCATTGTTACCTCCGCACCCGCGCTACTTCCCTTGCCGGCATTCTCCTGCCCAACCTTTGACTCTTCCAAACTCTGCTCTTGTGCAACGCCCGCACTCACACCCACACTCTGATCTCGACCATCAGACTCCACACCAGTTCGCTTTCCCGTATCGGCACTCACACACGTATCATCACGCAATCCACACTCTTGTTCATCAACCCTCATCCCTGCAGGGCCAGACCCACCCGCCTGTTCCATTCCACCTTCATCGTGTCTAGCATTACTAGTACCCACGGCTGCGGGAGCGTATGGACGGGAGTACCACGACCAGGGACTAAACCAGCCGGCCACATGAGAGGCATTTGACGAGGACGCCGCAGCGCCAGGTTGCTCCGCCGATTCTAATTGTTGTTGCTGCGCTTCTTTAGAACTACGCTCCTGTAAGTCTAGGGACCGCGGGAGTGTTTCGGGTTCGGAAGCATTAAAGACGTCGTTACCACTTGAGTTGGCGAGAGCTGTCGGCTTCACGTTCGACCCTTCTCTTTTGTCGCTCGCGTGGCTCTGGACGATCTGGGAAACTGCGGGACCTTTACCCGGTGCCGTGTTTGCTATGTCTGTTGAAATATCAGAGTTGCCGTGTCCGGTTACGGTGGGAGTTGTGGGCAATGGGGGGTTTGGGGCTATGGTTTCAGAAGGCGAGTCGGACTGACGTAAAGCTGACTCTGAGGGAGGAGATGACATGGAAGTGGGTTCGTGTGGAAAAGTAGAAGACGCAGGGCTGGAAGTAGCGGGGGCAGTAGACCAGCCGAGATACACCCACCATGAAGAGTTTGACGGCCGAGATTGAGCGACGGGAGGGGCTGAGTCCTCGGCGGTGGCGGCACCTGCTGACGATTGGGTAAATGGAGGCTCAGAGGTATTGTCCTTGGACGTCTGCATCTCTACCGCAGTTGTAGAAGGCACATCTGATGAATGAGCCATGGCATTTTGCAATGAATCTTGAGCGGCGTCTGTAAATGGCTCTGTCGTAATGGGTTGAGGGGGTGACGAATCTGACAGAAAATAAGATTATTAAGATTGCCTTGAAGAGTGACGTTAGACATAATTCACCGGTGTCTTTGACTTCGGGACTTCGCGTCGATGGAAGACCTTCAATTTTGCGATCCTTCTCTTCTGCCCCCAGAATACTCCCCAGGGGCGTTTTAGCACGCCCTAAGAAAGGTATGCTGAGCGTGAAACGACTTGAAGATGCATTGAGGGCACTAAGTTTAGCCTCGCTACTAGATGAAACGGCAATGGAAGCAGTTGGGGGCAGTTGGGAGGATAAGTCGACCACGGGAACTTCTTCATCTATAGAGGATGGAAGTGACTGCTGAGTCTTCGTGATCGTCACAGGGGGACTGGCGGGTCCGGACTCCGCAGCCTGAGGTGGCGATGCTGGTAGGGCTGGAGGTGACGATGACGGACGCAAGGGAGGCTGAGGGAAATCGACCTGTTGAATGCTGGGGTCTGACCGGGAGGGACTTGGCGAGGCTACCAAGGGCGGCGGTGAGGAAGCAGGTGTACTAGATGGCCCATTGGGTCCAATCGTGCCAACGGTACTAGCGACGTGACTAGGAGGGGAGATTGACGAGCTACCATCTCTAGTGAGATCAGTAACGTTCGGAGAAGCCACGTCCTGAATAGGCTGCGGATCTTGGAATGTCTGGACAACGCTCAGCTTGGACGGATTCTTGCCTTTGGCCAGTGCAAGGGCTCCTAACCAGGACTTCCTTGATGGAGACGGGGATGCAGATGTATAAGTTGGTAGGGACGAGGTCGAACGGTTCGCGATTGCAGATGGGGAGGAAACAGCATTGCAATTGGGAGTGGAAGCCACTGACATGGTAGATTGACGAGGCTCCGGCTCAACGACGACCTCTGGAAGTGACGGGGCTGATCATCGTTGGAGTATTGAGACATGTGATTACAACTTGAAAGGAAACACGCACTCGATGCTTTGTTTTCACTCTCCCGCGCGGTTGGTTCTGATGCCACGACGTTGTGTGGCTCAACTACCTCTGGGACAGGGCAGTGTGGCATGCGTAAGCTGGATATGGAGGGTCTGGGTGTGGCACGTCGTGAGGACGTAGAAGTATTATCATTGGAGTGAATGGAATGCGTGTCAGGCTGTGTAGAGATGATGACTTGTGAAGCAGAGGCAAGAGGAGCGCCTTGTTCTGGTTCAGCAAAGACGAGAGAGACGGAGGCAGGAGCGGAGTTCTTAGCAGAGTGAGAAGCGCGCCAGGAAGGTGGTCGGCAACTGTGAGCAGAACGGGAGGAACGACGACTGGAGGGCATCGACGACGTCGGCAATGCTGAGCATTGGCCCACAGCCAGAGATGCTAATTTGGCCCCCTCTCTCACCACACCGACGTCACATCACGTGCCCTATACCCCTATCCCCTGCAATTACTCTTCAGTATCCACTATCTAGAAGAATTCTACATTTGGAATCCATTTTTCTACTATCTCCTTCACAAGCGTGGGTTGATCCTGTCCAACCTATTGCCCTGTCAGCAACTCTCCCGTCGCCTGTCCAGTCACATACCGTGTGCCCAGCATCCTGCAAAAGAACATAAGTCAGATGTCCTGCACCCCCACTCCCCGTCCTTCGCACGGTAATGTTCCGCGACGGCCAGGGAACATCCTCTGCGTTGACAAACTCGCGTTGGTAAGGCGACCTCAACAACTTGATCTGACTCTCTCATGAGCATTCTGTCTTCCCCTAATCAAAGCCGATTAGATCAATACTCACCGAAGACAAAACGCCTGGCCAGGCACAATTTGCGTCCTGTGCCCCTACCGTGACTGCTCAGGTGGTCAGTTTAAGATTTTTTGGCTCACAGGATGCTGAAACTGACATAAGATACGTATTCCATCCCGAAGAAGTGGCTCGTATAATAGATGATGCGGCTGCACGCTGAACCCAAGCTTGTCATTGACCGTTCTCGAACCGGGATCAAATGCACTAACATGTCACCTGCTGCAATGAACTCGCCTGATACCGGGTTCTCTAGCCCAGCAAACTCCACTCCCTCGGGAACCCTAAAGACCCGTTTACCTTGTGGTCCATTGAATAAATCATCGGCCCACAGGTACTCGGGATAACACACAGTAAGGTCATCACTATCGCACTTCGGTCGCCGTGAGTATAAATCCATCTTATAATAGTCAACCAAACTCGGGCTTACTCTTTTCCGTATATCCTCGATCAGAATGCCATTTGTGCTACCGGAGCTCAGCTGTCCAAGGCAAATGTTCTGTGCAGTGACACTGTTCGTCACAGATGGAAGTTCAAACGCCAGCTGGATGGCCTCAACACACGGTCCGAGGAACCCCAAAACCTCTTGACACGTTGTGGAATTATGTACCTGATGCAGAACACATCGATAGTGGAGCAGCCACTGGTAATGCGCGAGCACATTCTGTGTACACATTTATATTTTCAGTATAATCATATGCGGACTCGGCAACATTTACGCACAAAGATGGGATTGTGAAGTACGATTGATTCGAGGTTGAGATGAACCCGATCATCCCCGACCACGTCATGGACCTCCTTGTTGTGATTGTTTATGATTGAACCGATGTGAGCAAGATAGACGCCTCCGTATGATCCATCTGCCATCACAAGCTGGTTTCTGAAATTCAACCATCAGTACCCAGAACCAAGAACCTGGTCAATACCCACTTCTTCAAGTCCGGATATAACTTGAAGAATCTCTGCAAGAAATCATACACAGCCTCCGCCGCGTCTTGACTATTATTTACCCTTGTCCCATACGAGTATCCAACGCCAATTGGCTGCACATACCCAGATTAGACGACTTCTATCTCCTAGCGTGGAGAACACTCACATGGTCCAGCGCTAGCAAATTGAACTTCTGCGTCCACCTATCCTCGTTTGGATTCAACGTCCCATTAGGTCCCAGGATGCACGGTGCCTCGTAAAGCAACGCATTCATCATCCCACTTGATCCTGGTCCCCCACCCATGCTCAATCTATCAGGCATTAACACTCAGATCACGGTTGACGACTCTGCAACTCACATGATAGGCGCATCATCCGGATTCTCCTCAGCCTCAAAGTACCTACAGCACCAACGGGATGTCACATCGCCTCATTGTGTGTCGTAACGGACGCGAGGAACGCACCAGAAAAATGACCTCCTGGGCTTCATGTCATTATCCCCCTCCAGTCCAATCCATCCAGCGAACGACGGCGCCGGTCCATTAACGCCCCTACATAACTCATCCGCCTTTGACACTAGATGATAAAATCCGACATCGCCCGTCCCCGTATCACCTTGACCAGCCACCCCAAGGAAATTCAACAGGTACGAAACCACCAGCAGAGGACCCTTCATGGCGAGCGACCTGAACAATGCCGAGTCCATCCATCGTTGTACGCTTTATGCAGGTTCATCTCCTCAATGATGTCAATACGTCAAGAGGTGAGCGTGAGCGTTTTTGGTCGTCACCCGACCGGTACTCATCACAGAACCCGTGTGGGCTCTTCGATACTGCGGAGCCGAGTCGTGCGATTCTTCCGTCACTTCTTACTCCGGTGTCTTGGACTCTTTGGGTCTTGGCTGTCATCGGTCATGAGACCCTAGGATCTGGATGCTAGGAGCGTTCTCACGGGGGGCTCGGAGGCTTGGAGGTTGTTGAAGAGCGCAAGGAGATTCGGTCAGTTGCACGAGGAGATACTTCTCTATACTTGGTCGTGTTATCGTATGACGCGTACATGCATCGTCCAGCCCAGTATCAATACAAGACTTCAAACATCTATAACTTCCTTTACTTGTGGGAACATATGGGAATTCTCGGTCAAAGGGGACCCTGAAAGAACGCAACATCCCTCCCAAGCATTTCTCTACTGAATTCGCATTTCTCGATGTATAATGCCACCCATGACTATTCCCGCGCTCTACAAGAGGGCTTCTGGCACCTTGAGAAATTTCCTGGACTCTAACCACCCTAGTATAACTCGAGCTCTGGAAGACATGGCGACGAGTACCAACGGTCGTCCATCACAGAAACTATTCGGAAAGCCATGTAGTCGATATCAAAACTCCGCTCATCTACATGTCCAGCCGAACAGGCACCGTTCCAAAATTCCAACACTTTCAGCAAGAGGAGAACGCCTACAATGACCATGGCTGTCATCGCGACTTCCCTACGTTGCACCAAAGCCTCCCGTGGCATCCTTTTGAACAGAAAGCTCCGAGTACTCGAATACCCCCGTAGATGTAGTCCCGTGAACTATCTACAATCGTTCAATGCGTGCGTACGTTGCTTCAATCCCGGGAGCATATATTCCCCGAAGTTTTAGTACCGACTTAAGGGGAAAAGCGAAGACATGTATTTAAACCCAGAGAATGCACTTGCGCACGCCTTCTATACGGGTAGAGCAGTGGGGCTCAAGAAAATCCCGTTTCGTTTTGGAGGGCACTAGCTGCTTACTACCTCCACTGCAACTCCGGTAGTATCAACTTATTTTGGCAGCATGACTCGACTTGATACTTCCATTACATGCGTTGAGGACTGGGCCACCACTGAGGGCCAGTTCTTAGTCTTTGTCAGTAGGCAGTCAGATCTCATGTCTGGATCTCCGTTTGGAGCGAGTAAATTCATCAATGGCTGCGCTGGAGGCAACAATCTTGAAAGATGTTCTTAGAGGGTACATAAGTGCACAAGAGTCGAACCAGTTGTGAGGTTGGGGTGATTACTAACGCAAGCGCAATTATCAGTTGACCTACTCCATAGATGGCGGAGCGCTGCGAGGGTTGACCGTTGACCGGACTGCCTATTGGTAAAAACATTAACCGTTGACTCAGGGGTTATGGATCCTAGGGTAGGTATATTGTCTTGGCAGTCTCCGAAGCTCAAATGGGGGTCAGAGAGTCATCCCTCTGCGGCGAGTGACAGTTATTTTGGCGGCGGTTTTAGAAGCAGATGGGTGGCCGTCTATTATCATAATGGAAGAATACATCGTTGCTGCGCTTTTGTCTGAAAACCAGTTCCGAGCACCCTGACAAGTGAGAGTAGTCAAGGCCTACCAAGAACATCACCTAAACATGATGGTCCACTACCAGATGGGATGATGCTCACTCTAGCACTGCCCACGCCGACCGGTGTTGTCCTCCCTTGAAGCCCTGAGTCTGGGCCAGCTCTGGTCTCCCTTATGAAGTCGCATAAGGATATGTATCCAACGTGCATGTTTATCTAATCATTTCTTGTGCAACCCCCGCATTCTTTCGAAGCAGGGTGCCCCAGGGTGCTCCAACGCAAGACAATATATTTAGTAACATCATTTGGGTCACGAAGGAGACGTTGGGGATGACCTCACGTCTAATCTTTGTGGCGGCTTTGGAACACCGAACAACATAGCCCAACGTTATTTGATATGGATTTATCATTCCCCGACTTAAGGAATCAGGGCTTGTCTCAACGCTTTCGGCCTCGGGTGGCCGAAGAATCATGATATTGGATCCTTAGTTTTAGCAGAACAACCTCGGACACTGAATGCCAATTGATCCACATCAAGCGAGACAAGAATTTAGGGGCGTCTTCCAAAAGCATTAGCTAGCGAGCTGTCATTAAGGAGAGTTCTCCAGCTCATCAGATCTGGTGAACTCTCTCAGTCAAAGCGACTGTAAACATTGAACACACCCAGCTAGAAGGCCAAGTATTTTTGACGAGCACACAGCAGCCTTCAGCGCATCATTTGTCGCCCGTGAACCCCGACGCTGGGATCCCGAACACTACGTAATGTATCTGATGATTCCAGTACCGGACAAATCACTATCTAGGCGTTTTTCCGGGCGGCCATTTGACAAGAGATGAACCACATGCTGCACTGCTTCGTTGTAACATCAAGTCCCATTTGATAGAGTTTCAGCTATAAATACGGGCATAGGTGAATATCATCACCTCAGTGTTAGATCCACTGATGAAGTTCTCAACTCTGTGAGTAGAAATATTATCTCAGCCCCCTTTTGTCGGGTGATTCTTCAACTATTATTCCTAGGATCACTCCAATTGTCCTTTCTGCGGTCGTCACCGGCTTGAAGATCAATGTTCCCAGTAGTCTTGTTATCGGACAGCCCACGGACATCACTTGGGTGAACGAGCCAAACGATAAGATGCCATGGATCTTGTTCCTCATGAACGCTTCGTACATATGGGGTCTGAAGGGCACCATTCGGGATATTCCCTACGAGGATCAACATCTCACTTGGACTATTCCAGCTGATGTTCCTCCTTAGTAAGTTCAACGTCCTAACTGGTGATTGGAGACGAACCGGCTCACTTTTGGAACCTGCAGTGACAATTACGTCCTAAAGGCTGTTAATGCCAGGTATTACATCTACTACGCGTTTAGGTGCGAAGTGACTAATGACACTACTTTAGTAATGTCGATTGGGTTTGGGCGGAGAGCCCCATCTTCTCTCTTGATTATTGACCCCATTTCAGTAAATGGGTGAGAGGTATTGGGGTGGTTTGATAGGCCATGCATGCGGTGGAATGGACCGGGTCCTTATAATTGCAGTGTCTGATGCAAGCAGAAAAAATAACGTTATTTAAGGCGATCTCCCCTACGTTTTTACTGAGCGTCCGTCTGCAAGGAGTGTTCACGTACCACAACTAGACTCCTCCATCTTCGACCTCCTTTTTCAAACCTTCCTACCGAGGGACGTAGACACCATCCTACTCATAGTGTACGCCCACCACCTCGGAGTGCAGGGCGAAAAAAAAAAGAAAAAGAAAAAAAAGAAAAAAAAAGATAATCTCACGTGTTCAGTGAGTGATCAACCAATGACAGAAAAGCCTCAGACCCATCTTCCCACGGCCGGCAGAAAAGCCTCACTGGCCAAACAGTCTCCCTTCATCTCTTCTTCCTACCTCCATCTCCATTGCTCCTCTCCTCACCGTTTCACCCCGCATACTTTCTTGTCTTCAATATTTATTTGGGCCCCTTCTTCTGACCAGGTCTATCCAAAGTACTATCTATCATCTTCACCGCCCCTCTGGTCTCGGCAGCACAAGCATTCGTCTCCAGGTAGACAGGATGGATGCGAGCGTAGTCCTCGTGAAGCTGGATCCCTGTCCTTGTTGCCTATGTACTCGGCTTTCGTCTCCTCTGGGTGTCTGAGCGTCAATCCAACTTCGCTTGCCACTGGTGTCCCACGGTGGTCAAAGTCAACGTCCGGGCCTCACTCTTGCCGATTCCCCTTTACTCAGGCTGCCCCGCGCACGGACCATCCTTCCCATGTGAATGGTTCTCACCTCCCACCTGACTCGGGTCCTGGCTCGGGGAACGTCGCCCATTGTCATTGGTCCAAAGGTATCCCTAAAGCGGAAAAATTCTTCTTGGCCAGTTGCTGCAAAAACATATTTCTTGCGGATAACACCAATTACCCAGGCTCCTTTTGATATCGGGTATTGGTCATTATATCTCTTCTCGTTGGCCGGCTTCATTTGTTTGTCCTTGTGTTGATTTCCCGCTGGATGGTTTTCCCAGACATGTTGTCGTCCGGGTCCGTGTCAAGATCAATTCAATTGGTCAATTCTTGCCACCATCTTTCACGGCCGATTACCACCAGTGAACATGCTCCCGACCCGTAGCTGCACTCTTGTCATCCTTTTTCTCATTTCTACGGTTTCCGGGCAAGCAACAAGTCACGATGAAGTGAGCCACGGGATGGATATGGACATGGATATGGGAATGGAACTCGCGTCGGGACAAATGATACCCTACCTGCATTTCCAAGGTGGAGATGTCCTTTGGTTCCAAGGTTGGGTCCCCCAGAGCAAAGGGGCGGTAGCTGGAACATGTATCGGTCTTTTCCTGTTGGCAATCTTTGATCGATGGCTCGATGCATTGAGAGCAGGAGCGGCGACCTATTGGAATAAACGGTGTGCTTGTCCCTAATCAAGGTATTATTTGTGCTGATGGGCAATTTCCCAAGCGCACAAATCGAACTCGCGAACAAACTCAACGCCGGACGCAAAGGAAGCGCTGGTCAAACACCGATGGGAGTTTTAACATTGCGAAATATTCCCCCGTTCATCCCTGCACATGATATCGCTCGTGGCCTTCTTCATGGTGCCCAATCGCTCCTGAACTTTGCTTTTATGCTCGCAGCTATGTCAGTTGCTATTGTTGGAGTTTTTTATGGCCTTCCTGATGTGTCGATTTAGGACTTTCAATGCTGGGATCATCATTTCGATCGTTATTGGACTCGGTGTAGGTGAAATGCTGTTCGGCCGATATGCTGCTTCCGGGTCTAACCGGCACTGAAATGCTTTTGGGGGTCTCATCATGTCTGTACTTCTAGTTTGTCGTCAGCCAATACATGGACTGTGCTAATTGCCTGGTGCCTTCTCGTTCCCTTGAATGTTCCCAAGGCTATTATCAAGACCAACTGTCGGCCTCGAATTGTTCGGGATTCTATTTGGGTTACTGTCTACGCTGGTCCCTATCCTTCGGGTCCTTCGGAATGGAAAGGATAGACAAAAAGTTTTTCTTCTCACGAAACTCACGTGATGAGATGCATTTCCTCCGTCTGGACTCGCCCGGTACCGTTTGAGGGGGGGAGAAGTACTAAGCCTGTCTTTCCATCCTTTCGTTTTCACGGCGGGGAGAAAACTCTTCTCTTCAACACGATGTCAGCAGATACTGGGACGCCCCCCGTAGTGCCAATCGAGTTTCAGCAATATGAGTACGTTCTTATTCTCCATGACCCTGAACCTTCGAGTAATCTGATTGTTATTGTCATTGTTATTCTACTTCGTGCTCTCACTCGCTAGCTCGTATGCAGAGGCACCGGAATGGCAGAGAAAGTTTTCGGTGGTTTGGGTGGCTGCCGTTGGCCTATCCATTCTCTTCTGCCTCCCTCGTCTTATTCGTGCCGTCCGCACACGCAGGGCACTACATGACATTTCTGGCGTGTCTGAAGATGTTGATAAATATCTTGCGTTATTCGACTCGGAGTTGGATGATGATGCTGTTATAGAAGGCGCGCCGATGCGGGAGGTCCCCAGAAGGGACTGGAGGAAAGATTGGTCGAGGATGCTCTTAAATGGTATCGGTGCCGTTGTGCTCTGGACAGTGCCTGGTTTGGAACTTAATCTCGGTCAGAGTACGTCATTATCCGCCATAGGCTGAAAATCTGGACTCGATCTAATTCGCTTCAGTCTTGGTCATTATCGGCTATCTTCTGACCGTCATTTTATGTATGGTTCTCCAAGCGCCACTGCTGGAAAACTCCAATCGTGCAGGCAAGTTTTACAACCTTCTCTACCTGCCTTTCAAAATATCTAACACAGGCAATCTAGGCTTCATTGCCCTAACGCAGCTTCCCGTTGTATTTCTCTTCGCAACAAAAAATTCCATCCTCTCTGTCTTGCTTGGCCCAGGCAATGGTTACGAAAGGCTCAACTTCGTACACAGGTGGGCCGGTCGGGGCATGTTCATCGCTGCACTCGTTCATGGCTCCCTCTGGATTAACAACCACTTGAGGTGGGAATTTCCTATTATCGGCCAACAGAAGGAGACTTCCGGCGTGGCTGCGCTTGGGCTGCTTTGTGTCATCGCCATTACGTCCTTCAGGCAAGTGAGAAAGGCCTTCTACGAGTTTTTCTATGTCGTTCAGTAAGCAATATGTTCTCGTATATATTTGACATTATGAACTGACGACCATGGTTAGCATCCTTGCATCCGTCGCATTTTTCGTTACGATCTGTTATCATACCATCTATGCTCCCCCGTGGATATTCCCGCCGCTAGCGTTTTACGGGCTCGATATGCTTTTGAGATTCTTTAGATACCGCATCAAAGACGCCACGCTTACACCCATTTCAAACCAGATTACAACGGTACATGATTCTCTAACTTTGTCCTTCATTCATCTGAAGTCGTTCCTTATTTTCAGATTAACATACCCTTCTGCACGGATGGCTGGACAGCAGGACAACACGTCCGTCTCCGGGTCTTCTTCGGTGGCCGCATTTTTGAATCGCACCCCTTAACAATCCTCACAGCGCCGCCCTCGATTTCATGTCTCGGTAATGTTTACACGCCTGGTATAACCCTCGGTGTTCGTGCTATCGGAGACTGGTCTCGCGCCCTCAATGCGTTTGCGCTGAATAAAGGATATCTCGAATCTGAATATACCCAGTCAGAGAAAGAGAAGAAGATCGGTGATGGTGACAGTACGGAGTGCTGTTCGAACGCGCCATCAACTCAAGTACAGGTGATGTTAGATGGTCCATACGGTGGGTGTGGACTTGATCTTGGAAGATACGAGACGGTGTTATTGTTCGCCGGAGGCGTTGGGGCGACCTTTACGCTGGGGTTGCTAGACGACATTGTCGGACGATGTGTGAAACTGGGACGCCGAAATGGTGAACGTACAAGAAGGATTGAGTTTGCGTGGTGTGTTAAATCATTCGGTGCGTTCGAATCTCCTATTCCCCCATTTCCAAGGTTTGATTCCGTTTTTCCTTGAACCAGGTCTCATCGATTGGTTTGCCCCCGCTTTGACGGCCATTGCAAGCACAGCCGCTTCTTCCGATCGCTCATCAACACCACTCGTACTGCATCTTTCAATCTATGTCACATGCCTTTGTAATCCCGAGGCCGTACCGCCAATACCTAACTGCGATGTAACCATTCTACGACCAGATGTTCATCGTATGCTTAACGACCTTGTCACACCACCGCCCTCGGTCTCTTCATCATCCTCTGCGTCGCTATCTCAAGAGAAATCACAAACATCGCCGCCGTCGTCAAGCAAGGAGAAAGACGTTTCTTCAAAGTTACGGTCGCCCCCGACTGCGGTATCATCAGCAGACGTAGATGATCAAGAAATCGTCGTTGTATCAGAACATGGTCGTGTCAATGGACAGGATATCGATGTGGAATCGACAGACGGATTAGACCCCCACATATCAAGGAAGCTACCTTGGGTCGGTGACGGTGGTGGTGTTGCTGTATGTGCAAGTGGTCCTGCGGGTTTGATGCGTGAGACTGCAAATGCTGTAGCACGGTTGAGACTCTCGAAGAAAGGGAGGGAGATGGGTGGTGTAGATATCCATACAGAGGTGTTTTCGCTTTGAGAGCATGAATTTATAATATGTATATTACGTGCTTTTGCCATGCTACTGACTTAACTTTATATGTATTTTGTATATCATCCAATCCCATATCTTTGCATACAGCGAGATCGGGATCATTATGCGAGGTGGCCTGGGGCGAACTTTATATCTGAAATGCTGGTATTGTTTGCGGTAGGGCATCCTGTTGTTTCCAGTTGAGCAGATGGACTCGTGAGCACCACACTCCCCGTCGTCATGGTGGTATCCTGGAATTCAGACTCAGGATGAATAGGCGCTGACGGCAATTCCCAGTTCAATACAGTCCCGGTACCGCGTGTCGTCGCAAGCATCCTACTCGAACGC
This sequence comes from Podaxis carcinomalis, assembly GCA_018524395.1. Lineage (NCBI taxonomy): Eukaryota > Fungi > Basidiomycota > Agaricomycetes > Agaricales > Agaricaceae > Podaxis > Podaxis carcinomalis. The sequence goes on along the minus strand of JAEUWJ010000060.1, from coordinate 2,586 downwards.
ATGGCAATGCGTACTGTCATCAATGTGAATACAATCCCTATCAAATACAAAGAGGGGGGAGCCAAAAGTCAGCATCGGTGCCAACCATAAGCTTTGGCGTTGGGCTCAACATCGTACTACTTACCGACGGTAGGAACCACGGATTCTTGCACAGTGAATTGGGCGTTATGTTCAATCGCGTATAAAATTATGAGCACCAAGAGCTCCAGCGCGTAAATCGCAGCACTTTCGACGATGATCAACACGACTGGTATAAGACTCGAACGTTCGCTCATCGTTGAACGAATTCCGATTGCTTTTGATGAGAGTTCTTCGGACCATATGCGGTATGCAATCAGCCCTGTCGTTAGGGTGGTCTGGATCAAGGCCAAGGCGTAGATTGTGTTCATCCAGTGTCGAAGGGCTGGACTGAATATGGTTCCAAGAGGCACCTGAGTAAAGAGATGGAGTGCAACACCGTTGGCGACTGGTACCGTGAAGGTCCAAAGCGTCCCAGTACAACGAGATTGACGCCGTTCGAGTCCGGATGGGAAGGTTAGCGGCGGAAAGGAGGGGCTTGTGTGAGAACTGTCACTTGTTGAATAGGGGTTGTGAACATACCAATGCTCAGGCACAAGAGGACCGTAGGAACAGCAATGACATAGATGTTATTGCTCCACACCAAAAAACAACGATAAATCTAGGGTCAGCCAGGGTGCACCCCATATTCTGTCGGTTGCTTTGTTTCTGGGTTTAGAAGGACAGAACATACGAGTAAAAAGTCGGCGAACCAGGTCGTGAGTGCGTTGACCAGATCGTGTGCAATGTTGTCCCATCGGCCGAGATCTAAGAAGTAGTTTGTTGGCCCGATGGTAGAACGTAACCAAACATATCCACGGAGAAGGCGGTACAGATTAAGGCCTATGGCGGCCGCGGCCGATCGTTTGTCAATACGTCTCGCCTCAAAGCCTTGGAGACTCACCAATATGGATCGTCGACAGGATCCACATAATGACAGTCACACAGACGAATATCTGACAATGGCTTCTCGTGAGGCGGACCGGCACTAGCTGGGAGATGGCGAGAGCAAATGTACCTTTGCCGGTCGAGCTCTAGACATATGTTTCTTCCAGACCACATATATTGTCTGAAAGAACAACGTACAGTATATACCTGAGGACAACGTCAGCGATGTTCTGAATGCACAAGGTTTAGTATCAGCAAGAACGAACCATACAACAGAACCTAGCGGAGTCTGGTTAGGCCTGAAGATCTGAGAAGTACATGACGGTTTCACCTCAAGCCACACTGAGACCGCTCCGGCTTCATCCAGAGGTTGTTGCGCTATCAGTACCATAGCTTGTGGAGTTCAAACTTGTGGATCCTAAGGTGCGGAATAATTGAGGGAAAGGAAGGGAGGTCTTGGGAACGTGAAATTCGAGATAACAATCATATTATATGTCGTTATTTCTGGTCAGGGTGGAAGGAGTGGCTAAACTGATGCGGCTTGTGCGGACTCCAACTAGTTGGCTAACGTAAATTGAGGCGTGGTACTCCAACTAGTTGGCTAACGTATCACTGGTTGATGCAGAGTCCCTGAGCTAGCAGCCTCCCATCAGTGTTGCTCCCATAGTGAAGTGCAGCGGCTGTGAAGGTTCGTGTGTCACTCTGACACGCTTCACAGTAAACACAGCACGCTGTGAAGTGGTGTTAAGTGAGCGCCGTTGGTGTGCTTTAGCACCAATCTGGTTATCTCTAAGACCCAGCATATTATCACACTTTTGTTCTAACTCTACAAGTCCATCAATCCGGCCGCTTGTTAGAAGGTTGCGAAGAGTGGCAACATTTCCACACTGAGCAAGTCCTGCTCAGATGAAACCTTCCCATCCATCAGATTGAGGTGGTCTTGATGATACATATATTTGAGGAATTAGAGGACTTTTATTAGCTCAGGTGAAAGTGAGCATCAGTGAAGGGTGAGAGTTTCTTTACTTGATGAGAATACCTGCTTGCATGCAATTGATGATGCCTGAACAGGCAAGGTATCAAGTGCAACCTGACACATGATGGGGAACTGGTATCATCTAGCCTAACATGTCATGTAGGATTAATGAGTGAAATCAGAGTAATAAGTGTTACTTACCTGCCAATAGTCTCTGTACTCTGCTTCATCAAGTATACCTTGTTCAAGATATTGTTGTAACTCTTCTGCAGCTGAGTTTATTGCAATAGACTGGCTACTACAAATAAGTGAACAATAGCAGTCCCAACACCAAAACTAGAGAGAAAGAAAGGAAAGGAAAAGAATAGTGAAAAAGAAGAGAGCAGGGATGGTGGACCCAGCTAGAGACAATGAAAAGAGAAGAGAGTGAAACTACCTTATCAAGACAAGTAAAAGAGACAAGAGGAACATGAAGTGGAAGAGGAAATACATATGGGGCTAGTTGGCATCTTAGTTCCTCTAATGAGTATGGACCCTTTGTTTTTGTCTATCAGAGTCAACCACACTGTGGTTTGTCTCAAGGAATGGCCCCATCCCTAGTATGATACCCTTGTGTTACGGACCCCATTTCTCGTCCGTTAAGCTTTCGAGCCCTAGTTACATGG